>JAVIAB010000092.1:132252033-132414951 GCA_032433765.1 Megaustenia siamemsis
TAGTGCTTTTTGTGTGTGTTTCTTTAGCCCACCTCTTTCTTTTACCTCTGCTACCCATTTGATGACCTGCTTTGGGACTCTCTTACTGAATCTTGTCATCACACGGCTAACATATAACTATCTTTTCTGTGGATTATGGACAATATTTTGGATGCTTTATCATTTTTCATTATTTCTGCACTAGTCCTGAATTCAATCCATCATATACGAAGTAAGATCAAGATCAGTCAAAATAAATTTAAGGTCGGGAACGGCACACTTGAATTATCCTATACTCTGTGTAGTCACAAATATTTCAAACAAATTTGCCAGTCCACTACATACATTGCATGATAATTGTCACTGGGTTTTGTGGCAGTTGCTGGACATACCATAAAAACCACATATACTGAGTTCCTGCAATGTCTTACATTGGAGACGACAAGAATGTAAATTTACAGGAAAAATGTTCGAGAATAGCATGGACAGCTAATGAGCTTAAAATGAATAACCATACCTTTCCGAGGTCAAAGAAAAGAGAAAACGTGTTGTTAACACCGGATGAAGCAACCATCAATCATTTCTTTTTTATCTGCCATATAATTGAGAAGCCAACAGTTAGGTTAAACAATGACACAAAGAAAGACGAAATAGAGGAAAGCAGAGAGGAGACTTAAAAATGATTTAAGAGAGTGTTTGGGTAGGAGGTGAACAACAAATGAATAAACAATTATAGGGATACAAAAATATGATCAGCTTCACTTCAGCTTCGCACTTTGATGTATTTATGTGCATTTCTTTGCCTTGACCTTACTAGTACAATACCGCTGCTACTCTGTTTGTATATCGTCCTACATGTTTACTCTATTTGTACGTGTGTTTTATGTTTGTTCCTGTTGAAGGCATATTGCGCCGAAACGTCGTTCTGTTTGTGCTGTCCATTTTATTACGTGAAGCTTTAACCATACCGTTTATATATATATATATATATATACATTTTTTAAGACATTTTTGTCACTTCTCCTCTAAGAAAGTTGAGGGGGGGGGGATTAGACAGGATCTCCTATGCCAGTAGGCAATACGTCCAATATATATTCTCGTAAATAACTGTTTGATTAGTAAACCATCAATAAATAAAGCCTTTTTTAAAACGTTAATAACCTTTTTTTGCAGTCAGTACAGAAAACATTGCTTGAAAGTTATATACTTGGAAGTCTTTTGGTTTATTACTAACATGTTGTGGGCACATTATTCGTGATCATAGACATATTTATGGGTAATGAAGTTAGTACCACGCCAAACAGCTCAACTTTCCCTGATAAATATGTCTGAGTAGCCCCAGAATTGGAAGGACGGAAAAGAAAACAAACGATGAAGTCTTAAAGCAACTAAAAATGAAAAGAGAACTACTAAACACAATTCAAAGAGGACAATTTTTTTTTAATTTTTGGGTTATGTTAAAAGACACACTAGCCTACTAAAAGTAATTCTGAGGTGAAAATACAAGGTGAAAGAGGTAGAGGCAGACCAACTAACATGGACAAGTAACATCAAAAGAAGGACAAACCAGCCTATGGCAACCTGCACCATCAAAGCATGAGACAGAACATCGTTGCGGAGATGGCACTCGATGATGATGATGATGCCCCAGTGTTGCAACTGAAGAACTGAACCCAACCCATCTCAGCATAGACGACAGAACTGATAACTTCACTCTTTGGACAATGTTTTTCTATGAGGATTTGAAATCATGTTTCATCCCCTTGAACAGTTCTTGTTTATCTTATTTGCAGACAAACATCCACGCTATACGAAGTACTCAAATCTAATAATAAATTATATATGTAATAAATTATTTTATTTGCATTTTTATGTTACAAACATCTTACATACATGCATGACAGCACAAGACTTCATTGACATGGCTCACATATACCCAACACATACACGTACTTAATTTGCAATCCTATATTACAAACATATATACCACATATTCCTATTACAAAAATATATCACATATAAGTATTAAATCGTGCTGTATTAATTATTTATATATTTATAGATATTTATATATCACATTTTGCGCAAACATACAATCCCTTACACACGCACAACAAAATAATATGCGATTCCATAAGAAATTATATCCTCACGTCAAGCTTTTCACAATACAAAGCATATAGGTAACTATATATAATTTGGCGATAAATGAATTGTACACAGACTGATTGACAATCATGACTACACTTCATGAACTGTCTCATTATAAAGTTATACTTCCAGCTGGCCACATATTTTACTGTTATTAAACGTTAGGTGTAAATGCGCTCATTTTCATAATTAAATACCATTTGTATGTGTGTGTGTATTGCAAAAAGCGGCACATTTATAAGTAGCAGTTCTAGTTAAATTAATAGTTCATTTTTATTGATAAGCAATTAACAAAAACACCCTCTTCGCCCTAGATTTATTTAAAAAAAAAAACAACTGTTACAAATATTTTATTTTCCGGCTTGCTGCCATAGATACTGAGTTAAGTGCTCTGTGCGCACCGTGAGCTGTGTGTTTGATCTATTTTGATCGTGTTTCAATATTCCGATTGCTTACGATGAATGATGATATCGTATACGGGGAACAGATGGCTGTGTTCACTTTCTGTGCGATTTCACCTTATGTCTTTTGGCGTGTGCTGATACTGCTATGATGGGATTGCAGCTACCTTTCTTTGTTTCGTAGATGATATATTAATTCGGATGATTCCACTGGTAAGGGCGGCTGAACAATTATGGATTTTAATTCGTTTGCTGTGATACCGGGGCCTTCTATAACCATAACCATAGCGTATGCATTTCCGCTCATAGTTCTCGTAATTAAGCACACCTATATTCTTCTTCTTGAAATGTTCATAATTATACTACTACTTTGACTTCAGCTTCCTGCAGACTTATGATTAATTCACAGCCAACCTTAGACTTAACGTTGACTTGTATCGATGATTCACCAGGTTTAATATCCTCATCTAGAGCGACTAGACATGACGCATTTATTCAATATTTCCTACATTTTATGTATTTGTTTTGTGCCTGTCATCATCATCGTGTGTCCTCTCCGCAACGAAGGTTGGCTACCATGGATCGCCATTCTACTCTGTTTCTTGCTTTGATGGTGCAGGCTGACATAGATTGACTTGTCCATCTTTTGATGTTACTCGTCCATGTTAATCTTGGTCTGCCTCTGCCTCTTTTGCCTTGTATTTTTCCTTCCAATATTACTTTTAGTAGGCTGTTGTGTCTTTTAACATGCCCCAAAAATTTAATTTGTCTTGTCTTAAAAAATTTAATTTGTCTTTCTTACTCTGAAAAAAATATCCGACATTGTAGGCATATTTTCTACATTTCCCTCCTGTCCGGCTAAATTTAGGTCTATATTTATATATTTCCCTTCTGTCTGATTAAATATAGGTCTATTTTATATATTTCCTTTCTGTCCTGCTAAATGTTATTCTATATTGATATCTTTACAGATCTTTAAAAACATCATAGAGATGCCAGGCCTACAAATTAATGGAAATATAATCATTAACCTAAGATATGCTGACGATACTGTACCACTACCAGAAAATCCTAAAGATCTACAACAATTACTTAATGAAATAAACATGACTAGCAAAAAATATGTACTAGATATGAATATAAAAAAAAGACTATAACTATGATCATAGACAAAGAAAATGCTCAAAACCCACAAGTGGATATCAAAATTGAAGGAATAGACCTGGAGACAGTTCAGAACTACAACTACCTTGGACATACTATAACCAGTGATGGAAAATGTACAACTGAAATAAACAAAAGAATAGGAATGGCAAAAGTATTTTTAATGTCATGAAGAACATACTAACATCAAAACAAATAACACCAGGACTAAAACTAAGAATAGCAAAATGTTACATCTTCTCAATATTCTTATATGGTGCAGAAACATGGACATTAGACAAGAAAACAGAGCAGAGAATTGAAGCCTTTGAAATGTGGATATATAAAAGAATAGGTAGAATTGGATGGAAGGAAAGAAAACAAACGATGAAGTCTTAAAACAACTAAAAATGAAAAGAGATCTACTAAGCACAATTCAAACAAGACAAATGCGATTTTTGGCCCATGTTAAAAGACACAACAGCCTACTAAAAGTAATCCTGGAGGGGAAACTATAAGGTAAAAGAGGCAGAGGCAGACCAAGACTAACATGGACGAATAACATCAAAAGATGGACTAATCAGCCTATGACAACCTGCACCATCAAAGCAAGAGACAGAGCAGAATGACGCTCCATGGTAGCCAAACTTCGTTGCGGAGACGGCACACGATGATGATGATAATATTGATATATTTCCTTCTGTCCTGTTAAATGTAGGTTTATCTTTATGTATTTCCCTTCTGTCGGGCTAATTGTAGGTCTATTTTACATATTTCGCCTTCTGTTCTGCTAAATATAGGTATATTATCTATATTTCCCCTTTCTGTCTGACTAAATGTAGGTCTTTTTTATATATTTACCTTCTGTCCGACATTGCAGGTCTATTTTCTATTTTTGTCTTCTGCATTAAATATTAAACACAAACATTCTCACTGTAACATGCCACTATCATGGTTTAATATAATACTTTCCAAAACATGTCTCAAAAGAATTTAACAAAATATATTGCGAGAAACAGTTGGCCTACTCTTTAAAAAATAAATACCATCGACAAAAATCAACATGAAAGCTGTTACAATTCCAACATTTTATCTGAACGATAATAAGATAAGAAATACTGTCATTTGTACTCAATACCTAAGATGACTTCCAAAGATATGATGAGTCTTCCTTTATTGAGATGGAATGTTCTCTGGAAGAATCGACATGATCACGGTATTTTCATCTAAATAGCGATCATTTAGTGTTTTCAGTTTGTCTTTTTACATAATATATTATGCCACATCTGTAATAATAGCAAACAATTGGTCACATTAAAATATTCTTTGTTACTATAAAAGATATTTTCACTCTCTTGCGTTTAATAGAATAAACATTTTAGTTGTTATTAAACATCTTTACAATGGATATGTTAGGTATGAGTGTAAAGGTTCTTGGTAAAACATACCACTTCGTTTTAGATGGTGGTAGCGTTGATCATATACAAGGGGAATAAGATTTCAGCTCACTGAACACGTCGGTGAAGAAGCCGGGGTCCCTGTTAAGCCGTAGCATATTGGCGCTGTGTTTGGTGACCACAAGAAGACATCTGTCCCAGAATCTGTCCTTATTTTCCTCAACAAGGAACGGCTTGAGCGGATAGCTGATCTCATTGCCCATGTAGGAATACGACAGGTAGAGACACGTGAGTACATAAGCCTGTAGGTCTAGTTCATGAAACATCTCGCTGGAAGGTAAATCTCTCAGAAGCATGAATATGAAAACAACGTTAGCGGGGTTGATGAATGCCACATCCTGCCAGCCTTGAAGAAGAAGAGATCTGTCTACAGTTCTCAACCACAAAATGGGATCTGATGCCTCTAATCTCTTCAGCCGTTTACATTTACGTTTAAGGAATTCCCCTAAACATTTGAGCAATTCTGATGATGTGATGCTTGTATCACTGTTCTCTTGGGGCTTGGCGTTTTCTCTAACTTTTTGAACGAGATAGCTTTCACTGGTACTGGGGGCTCTTCGTGCACTGATTTTAAGTTGTAGCATGATACCGACTTCTGAAAATTGTTATTTAGATTAAAGTTTTCGATGTTGTAATTATTATCCAGTTTTGATCCGTTCAGAAATGCAGAGTTTGAAAGTTTCATCACAGTTTTCTCTTTCTTTTGGGATTAACGGTCAACTTTTTCCAGCTTAGAGCACTTAGGAATATGGAATGTCTTTTAAAGTTTTTGTCCTTACCGTTTGTTCCGTGGTTGTTGTTGTTGTTGTTCTTATGGTTATTGAGCATTTCGTAGTTGTAGTTGTTGATGTTGACATCCTCGCCTAGAGGGCGCCGAGATGGTGGAGAAACGATAGAACGGTGCCCATGTTGTTTAATCCAAAATGGCTCCCAACTGATGAATTTGTCGGAATGAAACGGAGATTGCGGGTAATGGTGTCTCTCGAGACACTGGCCCCGCTGTAATCTTGAAAAAACATTTAGCTCTCGATTTCTCTCATTGGCACACAATTTTACTAAAATGGCTGCAAATCAAAGATTATAATGAATGCATCCACAGACTGGAAATATAACCACAACAAACAAGCCTGCAAGCACAATCAAATGTTTTGGTACGTTTGATCAGATAAACCATTTACGCGTCCAAGCACACAGGTTTGTGCCCTGGCAGTTCGATCGTGCTGTCGTTTGCTGCTGTCCCCGACTCGTCCTCCACAGACAGATCAATCATTAGCATAATGTGCCGCGGTGAGATCATCACCATGGCGACTGTAGGAAGGAGCGCAACAGCCAATCGATGAACTGCCTTTCTGGTCTGAATAATTGACCAGATTTTCGTGTGAGTGAGGCACCAGGCTGCAAACCGAAGCGTTCCTGTGTTGACGCCTGGTTACTGATTAAGAACATTGAAGAAGAATGCGCTAACCGAAGTACACTAGGGAGGCATCATTCAACAAGTACATCGATGCTTCTAAAGAATTGTCACTTTGTCGAAACATGTTTGTGTTACTAAAAGGGGGATGGCTTTATCGACCCCTTCCAAAGAAAATAAGAATAACCCCATACAAAAGAACAACCAAACAAGTAGACCAGTTAAAATATATAATGAAGCCCTCGTTTATCATTCGTGTTCAACAACATTCATACTGTTGGTTTATGTGTGACGTTCTCTTTTATTCTGCGCTACCAACTTATGACCTCAAAGGCATGTTCTCTCAATTCATTACAATTGCTCTAGAAAAAATGTTAGAAGAAGAAAAAAATATGTAAAAGCAAATTCCTGGCGATAAGGTTTCAATTTACAGAAATCTTTAGGAACGAAATAAGAGAAATGTTAAATATTCATCATGACTTTCTCTTGGAAAAAAACTAAGATATAATTAGCTCTAATAGTTGTATTTGATAGGATGGTTAGATTCATCATTCTCAAATGTACTTTGTATATTCTGGCTTCTTTAAGCAACCAAAGCTGCACATATATTTTGTCCAATCGGGCAGCTGCTGAAATCCTACACATTGACAGAATGTATAAACGGATTTACACATCAGTGACGAGGCTGATACTCTTGGATCGATGGTTACAAATATGGACAGGTGTTCCCAAAGTTTTGGTACCTTGCACCAGTTGAGCGTGAGAGCGGCACTACTTTATTTTAAAGACAGCTTTGTGATTTTATGCCATTAATGGTGAATAAAATACGATTAAAAAAAACGTGGTTGTTGAACTGGTCTACTGAGAAGAAGGGGTCAGGTTTAATCCCTGACTTTCAGTGGGTACAGAAAGAACGGACTAAGATAGTACATACCATCCAATGATTTCAGGAGGCGAGCTATGTTTACAACACTCGGAAAAAATCACAAATAATCAACAACAGGAAAAAGAGAAACTAAGAACAATTGATGGTCCGAAGCAGGATCGAACCCGTACTCTTCAGTACAGCGCCTTGCCACAAGATGCTATATAATTCCTCCATAATAATATTCATTTATTGTTATTTGTCTCTAGTACTTACCATATTGCATAAAAAAGTGCCGATGGTCATACAAATATAGAAAATAACTGACACCTTTATCTCATTAACATCGCTCACGACTTTTGTAGAATTTCTGTATTAATTTTTGTAGAATGGTACTTAGTCAATCAAACTAAAACTAATCATTTAAACAGAATTTCATCAACTGCTAGTCAATCAACTAAAACTATTTATTATTAACAGAATTTCATCAAATGGTGCTAGTCAATCAAACTAAAACTAGTTATTATTTTAAAGATTTCATCAAATTTGGTCAATCAACTAAAACTAGAAATAAACATTCTTGAAATGAAATAACATAACTAGCTCAACCTTCGACTTGAAAGTTAGTTTCTCTCGAGCAGAAGGCGGCTCATGGAAGAAATCATAGATTTCTATTTCTGACGATTCACTTCTAGGTCTTGTTTTGTTCTTAGCTGAATCCTTTCTATTAATTGATGTTCTTTGACTTTCTTCTGGCCTTCCTTGCTAAGAAATCTGGCGCGGAATCGTCTCATTCTGAGCACATGATCGATGTATTTAAGCCTTCTCAGTTTATAGCTTCATTGCTATTTACGACTGATTTCTTCTCTTATTGTTTCATTTGGTGTCAAACATCTCCAGTTTATGCTTAAGAGTCTTCGGATGAAGTTATTAATTATGTAGAGTGTTATTTCGTCAGATATAAAATATTTCGTCTTAAATAGTCATGATTTGATCTTAAATTCTCCTTGGGGGACTGGTTTGTCTCGAGGCAAGACGCCGGTCTCGAGACAGAGAGGTTGTGAGTTAAAATTCCAGCTAGACAAGTTGGGATTTGTTATTTATGATTTCTCATTGAAGCAACCAACCCTGGTCTCAGCAACGAGACCCAGCTTGAAACGTCAATTATTCATCGGCGGAAAAAAAATATAAGTAGCTCTGAAGAGGGAGTTATCTGCCTGTGCGGCGAGGAAACTTGTGCACACATCTGCCAGGGAAAAATGGATTAACACCTAATTTCTAGGGACTTCGTCAGTGGTGAAATTGTAAAAACACAAAACACTTGTCAGTGGCGTGTTCTTGCAACGTAGACACTGGCCTGCATGTTTGAGAGCTGCCCTTCCTCGCAGTTTGCTGCTACAAATCGATAACATGATAAGCCTGTTCCTAGAGATCGATATCTGGAGTAGGCGCTCCCTCACTAGGCGTGAGGCTCGCTGAATACAGAAAAGAGTCGGAGAGCCAGCCTGACATTACTTGCACTGTGCACGCAATTATGACTCTTCTAGAGTTAGAATCTGTAGTTCGCTTTAATTACTCATCGGATGTCTCGTGACCTGGACGAGAAGATTTGTTCACACATACAACATTAGTTTTGATTTATTTTCGTTATTTTTATTCTCTAAACAAACTACGCCCTTTACAAAACAAACGATAGCGTGTGTGTGTGTATAAAGAGAGAGAGAGAGGAAGGTAGCGAGAGCTATATAAATAGAGAAATAGAGAGAGAGATAGGGGAGGTAGTGATAAATAGAGAGAGAGAGAGAGAGTGACATGGATAAAAAGAAAGCCAGGGATCGACAGAGAGAAATAAAGAGAGAGAGAGAGAGAGAAATAAAGAGTGAGAGAGAGAAATAGAGCGAGAGAGAGACAGATAAAAAAGAGATCTTGAGAGAGACAGAGAGAAATAAAGAGACAGAGAGAGATAGGGAGAGAGTCGTCAAATAAAGAGCTTGTTGAAAAAGGTGATGATGCATCTTTGCAACTTCCTATCTCTAAATTACTTTACCAATTATGTTGCTGTCTTACTTCCTATCAAGCCGTTTTCTTAAACTTTGTTGTATCTTTTCTCCCTATTTCCATTTATCTCTTCTTTCCTAATACTTTCTATCTTTCACGGAACGTATTTTTCCAGCTGAAAATCAAACTCAAATCTCTGTAAATGCTCCTCATGGCCGCGCCCCCCCCCTCTCTCTCTCTCTCTCTCTCTCTCTCTCTCTCTCTCTCTCCTCCCCCCCCCCAACCTCCACCAGAAAACAAAATGATTGCTTTCAACTAATGTTTGTTGCGATCTCTATTATTACTTGACCCTTATTTAGAACGTCCGAGTTGCGATTTTAGCAGCTTAATGTATACCCAATGTTCTCGTGTAAAACCACATTTCTGTGAACTCTTTCTTTCTTATTTTCATTGTTTTAAATACGTTGCGAAATGTATTTTGTTAATTTTGTACAAAATAGTCGTTGATTTGGCTATTCTGCGCCTTTCCGTGGTGTGCCTCTGCCAAACGAAGTTAACATCGTTCCCTTGTATTTCAATTTATTTATCTGGTATAATATTGTTCCAATTACTTTTGTTATGTATTATGGAAATGACTTCCTTTTTTCACTTCGTCATTTTGGGATTGAGGCTATTATTTTTGTCTTCATTTTCAGTGCCTCTCATTTTCTTTAAATCATTTTCAGTGTTAGTGATTTTTTTTCTTCTTATTTTGCGTTCGTCAGCTTTCACCTCTGGCGAAGTCCCTAGAAACTAAGTGTTAATTCGTTTTCCCTGGCAGCCGTGTGCATAGGGGTCCCTCGCCGTCTTTCTTCTTTTCTCTTTCTCACTAGTACCGAAAAGGTGTCGCGGTTATATCATGTGTCGTTCTTGCGCTGCTCGAACTGTCTGAATTAGTGATTTTCCTTAGTTCTTACATGTCTCTGTCACTGCATCTATCCATCTTCTTATGGGTCTTCCTCTTGGTCTTTTTCCTTTCTCGTTCTCGAGAAGAACGCCCTTGATGGTGATCACAAATAAATCACAAATAAATCACAAATAAATCCGAACGAAACCACACACAAAAACACTTGAATTTCTTTTACTACGGGCATTGAAATTCATTTATAATTTAAATTTGAGTCCCTTCGCAAATTGCATCGTGTTGCCAGCACAGTCACGCACCGGAAGTCGACCCTCGCCAGACAGGCAGATAATTCTCTCTTAGGAGGTACTCATATTTTTCTCGTCGATGAGTAATTGACGTTTCAAGCCGGACCTCGCTGTTGAGACCAGGGAGGTTGTCGTTGAGAGAAATCATCAATAAAAATCGCAACTGGTTCAACGGAGATTTGAACTCACAACCTCTCTATCTCTAAAACGGCGTCCTGCCTTGAGACCAATCAGTTCCCCCGTGTTAGCTATTAAAACTGCTTATACATGCATCATGAAGATCGAAGACGTTCCATTGTATACCATAATATGAAATATCACACATGCACGACGCACGTACACACAATATTATATATGAATGAGATGAAAAAAAAGAGAAGATTTGCAAAGAAACAGAAAGTGAGCAGTGGCGTAATGTGAGAGGGGAGATCTTAGCGGCATTGCCCCGGTAGTGACGTTTATTAGGGACACAAATACCATTTGTTATAATTAATAATAATTAAAAAAACATAACAGGTTAACTTAAAGACCACAAAAGTTGTGTTGCCCTGGCCGCTGGCAACCTACATACTTATCTTGTCCTAGGCATGATGACCAAATCCACGCTACTGAGGGCAAGCGAAAATACTTTCTCAATTTCCTTTATTACTATAATCCTTTACAAGGTTTCTATATGCAATGTCTTTTCTTATTGTAGCTCTTTTGGGAATGATTTCCCAGTCATTGTGCCCACTGTCAACGGAATCTGTCACGACTTTATTTATCAGTCATCGTGATTATGGTAAAATATAGTCACCAACACTATATTCCCCATACGCCTAGCAAAGAAGGAAGGAGGGAACCGTATTTGTTACTCTTATACCAGTGCTACCTGTTACTGCTTTTCCTTATTCAGAGGTATTTATTGATGTTTTCTGCATTAGTCATCTCTGTCACTGTTTTTGTAGCATCAGTGGCGTTTATCCCAGTGCTCCTATATTAATAACATTTGTCGTTACAGTTTTATTGTATGTGCCTGGCCTCTATTACTGTTTCCTATGTTAGTCTTTACTAGCCCCCGGATCCAGACGATTTGTTTGCATCACAACAGATTATGTGAAATGTAATTGAGTCATGTATTTCGACATTAGTGGCATCTATCACTCAGCCTTAATAGCAAAAAGACAGAGGTAATGGTAACAACAAAGAAAAAGACATCGCTTCAGTGCAAAATAAAGACAAGTGGAACAATATTAAAACAGGTAAATGAATTTAAATATTTGGGAACTTTGATAACCTCAGACGGAAGATGTACTTAAGAGGTGAGATGCAGAATGGCTCAGGCAAAAGGAGCTTTCCAAAAAATTAGGAAAATACTATGCAATCCATTTTTGACAACAGAAACAAGAAAAAGAGTTCTTAAATGTTATGTAGAGCCAGTCTTAACATATGGATGCGAATCATGGACAATAGGACAACAAACAAGAAAGTCACTGGAGTCTGTAGAAATGTGTTTTACAGAAGAATGTTGAGAGTACCATGGACAGCTAAGAAGAGTAATAAAGATGTTCTGAGAGAGGTCAAAGCAAAAAGAGAGCTAATTTCCAATATTAGGAAGAAACAATCATCATTTTTTGGCCATGTAATGAGAAGAGAACAACTGGAATATATTGTAACAACTGGAAAAATTGAGGGACGTAGAGATAAAGGAAGCAAAGAGAAACAATAACAGACAGCTTAAGAGAATGACTTGGCAGAAGGTCAACAACAGAAATGATAAATAGCTGCCGAGATCGAGAGTTGTGTATAGACATGATCACCTACGCCAGTAGGCCCGGTACTTGATGATGATGATGAGCATCTATCACAGCTCCTGTAACAGAGATCGGAAAGTTAATGGATTATATGACAAAGACATAAATCACTGGCTTCTACCACAGTGCTATTTTAATAGCTTCTATCTCTATTGATTCTACCACAGTGATATTTTAATAGCTTCTATCACTATTGATTCTACCACAGTTGGTCATTCTTAATGTAGCTTTTAACAGCGGCATTTGTCACAGTTATGTTTATATCATTGTTTTTTTTTTTTACATTAGTTTTAACACAGCGACTTCTTGTATTATGTTTGTTAATGTAACTGGTTTCTATATATTTGTCTTGGTATAATGCTATTGTTTACTAGTTACTTTGTCACGTATACGTTATTTCTCGCACATGACTTCTGTAGCTCTTATTTTATACCAGGAACTAATGCTACAGTTAATATTGTTTATTTGTGATTTATGTCACTGGTTTTTTTTTAATAAATGGCTTCTGTTGCATTGAACTCTACATCAACAATTTCGGTATCAACTATTTTTATTTTAGTATTTCTTGTTACAGTTCTCATATCATTCTGTTGCATTGATTTCTACATTGATATTTTCAGTATCAACTATTTTTATTTTAGTATTTCTTGTTACACACTTGTTCAAAACAAACGAGGAAATTAGAGAAATCGCCAATCAACCACTAATATCTTCAGTAATAAAGAAAAGACGATGGTCATATGTTGGACATGTGATGAGAAGAGATAATAACCGAATAGCAAAGCAAGCCCTCATGTGGGAAACAACAGGTAAGAGAAAAAGAGGAAGACCCAGGGAGACACTGAGATGAACATTGATGAGAGAGGCAAGAGCAGCAGGATTCGGCTCCCTCAATGAGATAGAGCTCCTTGCACAGAACAGAGGCAAATGGCGAGATTTGATAAAATATCTTTAAAAGAAAACTGCTAGAACAAAAATTCAGATAGGAGAAGGAGTATCTTGGTCTACGCCCTATGGGCCGGCTACGACTCGAAAGGTCAATAGATAGATAGATTTCTTGTTACAGTTCTCATATCAATGGCTTCTGTTGCATTGATTTCTACATATATGATAATACATAATATATATACATATATAATATACATACATAATATGAGGGGTTTCGGTTGCAGATATTTTTTATCAGTGGTTTCTATTGACGTGGTTTTATATCAATGTTATCTGTTGTAGTGATTCTTATATCAGTGTTTTCTGTTGTACTGATTCTTATATCAGTGGTTTCTGTTGTAGTGATTCTTATATCAGTGGTTTCTGTTGTAGTGATTCTTATATCAGTGGTTTCTGTTGTAGTGATTCTTATATCAGTGGTTTCTATTGACGTGGTTTTATATCAATGTTTTCTGTTGTAGTGGCTATTTTTATCAGCGGTTTCTGTTGCAGTGATTCTTATATCAGTGGTTTCTGTTGTACTGATTCTTATATCAGTGGTTTCTGTTGCAGTGATTCTTATATCAGTGGTTTCTGTTGCAGTGATTCTTATATTAGTGGTTTCTGTTGCAGTGATTCTTATATTAGTGGTTTCTGTTGCAGTGATTCTTATATCAGTGGATTCTGTTGCAGTGATTCTTATATTAGTCGTTTCTGTTGCAGTGATTGTTATATTAGTGGTTTCTGTTGCAGTGACTCTTATATCAGTGGTTTCTGTTGCAGTGATTCTTATATCAGTGGTTTCTGTTGCAGTGATTCTTATATCAGTGGATTGCGTTGCAGTGATTCCTTTATTAGTGGTTTCTGTTGCAGTGATTCATTATATCAGTGGTTTCTGTTGCAGTGATTCTTATATCAATGGTTTCTGTTGCAGTGATTCTTATATCAGTGGATTGCGTTGCAGTGATTCTTATATCAGTGGTTTCTGTTGCAGTGATTCTTATATCAGTGGTTTCTGTTGCAGTGATTGTTATATTAGTGGTTTCTGTTGCAGTGACTCTTATATCAGTGGTTTCTGTTGCAGTGATTCTTATATCAGTGGATTGCGTTGCAGTGATTCCTATATTAGTGGTTTCTGTTGCAGTGATTCATTATATCAGTGGTTTCTGTTGCAGTGATTCTTATATCAATGGTTTCTGTTGCAGTGATTCTTATATCAGTGGATTGCGTTGCAGTGATTCTTATATTAGTGGTTTTTGTTGCAGTGATTCTTATATCAGTGGTTTCTGTTGCAGTGATTCTTATATCAGTGGTTTCTGTTGCAGTGACTCTTATATCAGTGGTTTCTGTTGCAGTGACTCTTATATCAGTGGTTTCTGTTGCAGTGATTCTTATATCAGTGGTTTCTGTTGCAGTGATTCTTATATCAGTGAATTGCGTTGCAGTGCGTTGTTTTTATATTATTGGTTTCTTTTACAATGTTTTGTTTAAATCAGTAGTTACTGTTGCATTGATTTTTATATTGTGATTTTTACTTCTGTGATTTCATATTAGTGGATTTTGTTGATTTTTAACATGTGGTTGCCATTTCAAGGTTTTCATGTTCTTAATTATTAAAACAGTATATTTATGCAGTAATTTAGTCATTATAAATATGAGCATTTAAGACGAAAGGCCACAAAGTTATTTAAAAAAAAAAACATTTTTACGTTACATTTGATAATTGACAAACTGGATCTATAACAACATCAACAACCATAACACACAAAAAAGATTAGCTATTTACAGCCACTAATTAGAAGATACTATCTCTCATGAAGAAATGTCGCTATAATGACATTGAGATATGCTAGTCAGGATTCTATCAGTCACCTCTTTAAAGCGCCACCGAATGGAGGGACTTCACACGCCACTTTTCTTATAATTAATGAGTTGATCACTAGTCTTGAGTTTTTGGAATTAATTTATGAAAAAAAAGTAAAAAGCCCATCACGCCAAATGGCGTAAAGGGATTATGGTGTTAGTGACCATATATTTTACAGACCTTCGGCACATGATTTTTGAGGTAATGTGTTCAGTATTACGCCTGTGCCGCTTTACTTTCACAGAAAAAAATCCGGTACCCATTAAAGGCTGGGTGATCCGGAAGCCGTCGTTTGGGATCGTACCCTACCTCTTGTCCTTCGTAGTCCAGTTCACTAACCACTGAGCTATCGCGGCTCCCAATTAATTTATAAAGTGTTGGAATAAGTCTCTCTAAAACACCATGGCAAATGCTGATATCGTGCTTTAGTGTTAAATTACAAAAAACAGTCTCCTGATAATGGCTGTCTATTACCTTTCAACTATTACTGATCAACTAATTATAGCTTGTTTCATAACTCGTGCCCAACTTTAAAAATCGATAGCTTTTTAACCGCTTGTTGTAAGATATTCAAATTTGCATGTAAAGTTATAATGATTAGAACCCAACAGGGAATTAATTTCATTAAAAAAAAAATTTGGTTATTATTGTTGCTTATTTGATTTATATAAATTTATAACGACCCATTGATGTAGTCAAAACTTAATGTTTACAGTATTTTAAACTAAAAATAGCGAGTACAAATCCATACACGGTAGAATTGACGTATTTGCACGCGTTCCCCGTGATTTTTTTTGACACAATTAGACACTTGAGAAATTGTGTGTTCCATTTCCGTTCATTCATAGGTGTAGACGTGGAAAAATAACATTTATCATGAGTCTTAAAATGAAATTCTGCAGTTTACAAAACATCGCAATAAAAATGTATGACTATTTTTGCAAAGAGGCTAAACGAGGAAGATTATTTCATTCTGTAGAAAACCCTGAGAATAGGACAAGACACATTTTGGATTTATCTAAACGGTCATTTAATCGCTGGATTCAAGCACGTGACCGTCAATGTTCAAAATATACAAAATCACAAGAAGAGCAAAAATGTTGGATAAATTCGACAGTGAACTTATTAGAAGTGAAATTCGCAAAATGTTGGGTATGAATGAAACTGTTACAATAAGAAAATTAAAAATTTCGCTGAAAAAGAACAACAGTATTGAAATATCAAAGTCTACATTATGGAGGAATGTGAGAGCTGCAGGCTTTACATTCAGAAAGTATTCCAATGGACGAAACATCATCTGTGAGAAGCCACATATAGTAGTCATGAGAAGCAAGTACTTACGTGAAGTAAAAGAGGTGCGCAAGCAAAGTTATGATATTGTGTACTTGGATGAAACATGGATCAATGCTCACCACACTAACCAAAGGAAATGGCAGTCATCAGATGGATGATTAAGAGATTAATACCTAGCAGCAAAGGACAGCGCTTGATAATTGCTCATGCAGGTAGTCGACAACATGGACTAATACAGAATGCAGAGCTCATTTTTCTTTCAAAATCCGTAGACAATCGGGATTATCACTCTGAGATGAATGGTCACATATTTAGACATTGGATTGAAAATTCTGTTCTCCCATCACTAGATCGACCATCTTGCCTAATAATGGACAATGCAGCGTACCACAACATTGTTGCACTTGAAGATAAAGTCCCGACGTTATCCAGTACAAAAGATGCTATTAAGATATGGCTCACAAAGGAGCACATACAATTTAATAACATGTACTTAAAACCTGAATTACTATCTCTAGTAAAGCAAAAACAAAGGACACAGATTTTTCAAATAGATAAGATTATCCAAGAGCACGGTCATATAAGTTTGAGGCTGCCACCTTACCATGCTCATTTAAATCCAATAGAACTAATCTGGGCAAAATTAAAAGGACAAGTGGCAGATGAAAATACAACATTCAAAATATGCTATGTAAAGACTCTTGCTAATCTCGCTTTATTAAATATAGACAAAGATTATTGAGCTAAATGTGAAGACCACGTCTTAAAACAGGAAGAGGAATATTGGAAAAATGATGGTTTGTGGAATATTCAACCCCAAACAGTTATTAATCTTTTAGACTCGTCTGATTCAGAATGAAAGTATATAGCCCCCACAATGTTGGCCCCTATATTACCTTAAATTAGTTCAACAAACGGTCCTTTTCAGGACCACACAACTATGAAAATTGGACATACAGGTATACCTTGATATTATCGTCCGTCCTCGAACTGAGAAGACAATAATTCTCCTGGTGTTTTTCCTTATTCACTTATTTCCCCAGTACGGCCACGCCTTTACCTAGTGAAAATTAATCATAGACCAGCAGCTACGGTAATTTCTATTATTTAGGGGTTCACAATTTACAATTGTGACAAACATCAAAGAAATTCGTCGCTTTAAGAAAATTGCAGCTGCAAGATATTTGTTAAATATACATTTAAAGGGTCTTTTGCATTCTAATAACATTTGGAAAATTTCAATAGTATTTAACAAACGGTTTCTGAGCAATAGCGTTTTGAAGTTGGGCAAATGATTTGAAACGAGCTATAATCTCGTCATTTTTTAAGACGAAAAGTAAACAGCAAAAGTACCGGCATGACGTTATAAATCAATGGTGAATTCATTTCTTGTTTTGGCATTTCCCGGCGCTCTTGATGACTTATTTAAGAATGAAAAGTGGGCCGCGAGGGCAATAACTATTACCTTAAAGGAAAGGTCATGGTATTAAACCTAAACCTCATTTAACCTTTATTTCCAATGTTACTCTAGAAGGTATATTACATTCTTCCACCTTCGTCTGCCGAGGTATTGCTAAGATAAATTGTTTGCATTTTTAAATGTTTGTATGTATATATATATATATATATATATATATATATATATATATATATATATATATGAGAACAATGTCACACATTCGCTGTTAAACATGTGAAATTGGAGAAATGGGTTTAATTTAAATCATGTCATGTTTCAAAGAGCACGGATATATAATATGCCATGTTCTCTTTACAGACCTTCTTTAATGGATCTTAAAAGAATAGCAAGTAACAGAACGGCGTGGAAAGTGTTTATTGAAGACATGTGCACCACAGGGAGCTGAAAGGTAAAAGGAGAAGATGGTTTCTTTCTATATCCAATATATATCATCATCATCATCATCATCATCATCATCATCATCATCATCAAGTACCGGGCCTAGTGGCGTAGGTGATCGTGTCTCTCCACAACTTTCGATCTCGGCAGCTATTTATCATTTCTGTTGTTTACCTTCTGCCAAGCAATTCTCTTAAGCTGTCTGGTATTTTTTCTCTTTGCTTCCCTCTATCTCTTCTTCCCTCAATTTTTCCAGTTGTTACAATATATTCCAGTTGTTCTCATCTCATTACATGGCCAAAAAATGATGATTGTTTCTTCCTAATATTGGAAATTAGTTCTCTTTTTGCTTTGACCTCTTTTAGAACGTTTTCATTACTCTTCTTAGCTGTCCATGGTACTCTCAACATTCTTCTGTAAAACCACATCTCTAAAGACTCCAGTGATTTTCTTTTCTGTTGTCCTATTGTCCATGATTTGCATCTATATGTTAAGACTGGCTCTACATAACATTTTAGAACTCTTTTTCTTGTTTCTATTGACACATGTATACAATTGACTAATTAATGTTGACGTGAGAAGTGAGTAGCTGACATCAACTTTTAGGAAACACGGGTCTGGCTGAAGCTTCCAGTTTCTTTAAAACAGGCTTGAAGGTGACTTGATGTAGTTGGTGTGGGAAAACCGATTAGAAATAAATAGTCAGGATAATTAAGTTTACTTTAGTTTATACTACAGACCATCTATATTGCACAACCGATAACTTCATAGTGCTCAGATCATCTTTATAACACAACGGACAACTTCATAGTGCTCAGATCATCTTCATAACACAACTGATAACTTCATAGTGCTCAGATCATCTTCATAACACAACGGACAACTTCATAGTGCTCAGATCATCTTCATAACACAACGGACAACTTCATAGTGCTCAGATCATCTTCATAACACAACCGATAACTTCATAGTGCTCAGATCATCTTCATAACACAACGGACAACTTCATAGTGCTCAGATCATCTTCATAACACAACGGACAACTTCATAGTGAACAGATCATCTTCATAGCACAACGGACAACTTCATATTGCTCAGACCATCTTCATAGCACAACGGATAACTTCATAGTGCTCAGACCATCTTCATAGCACAACGGACAACTTCATATTGCTCAGATCATCTTCATAACACAACGGATAACTTCATAGTGCTCAGTTCATTTTCTCAGCTCGTTAACCTTCGGACACACACACACACACACACACACACATACACACGCACGCACGCACGCACGCATGCACGCACGCACGCACGCACGCACACACACGAAGTTGCGTAGATCTGAACCCCAACCCCAGTAGTTGCATCTTACGTCATGCGTGGCAAATGACCTTGACTCTTAATTCTTTTCAACGGTGTCCGTGCTCAGAACCTCAGTATGCACACTGGCAAGAAAATTAGGAATACATGGGAATTCTATAATTGTTTTTCATTGTGCTACACACAATTTGGCAATGATAATATAAAGAAACCTCGCTATTCATTTCCAATTAGTGTCTTGAGACTGTTTCAGTTACTGTGTGAATTAATAGAGTTTGTAATATGTTCCCCCCCCCCCCCCCCCCCCCCCGATAGAATAATGTAAATTGCATTAATCCGTTCCATATTGCCTGTGAGTGTTTATTTCAATCGTTATAATGAAGTATGTGCAGTGCTTTCTACATAAAAGCACATATAAAAACTACAAAAGCAAGAAATGTACACAAAATAAAAAAAATGAAAATGTACCTGCTTGTTATTTCTGCAGAAGAAAACCACGCAGGTAAAAGATAGAGAGGAGAAGGGATGCTATTGGTTGGAAAAAAAGAACACTTTACATAAAAGCATCAGGTAACCTTTCCTAATGTTCTATCTATTTCCTTTTTATTTACGCTAGAAGATGCTTGAGATTGGGAAGATGCTTAGGGTCTAGAATATGTTTGGGATTGATATGCTTCTTGAGATTGAAAAGATGTTTGGGATTAAAAAGATGTTTGGGATTTAAAAGATGTTTGGGATTGAAAAGATGTTTTTGATTGATACGCTCCTTGAGATTGAAAAGATGTTTGGGATTGATACGCTCCTTGAGATTGAAAAGATGTTTGGGATTGAACATATTTTTGGGATTGAAAAGATGTTTGGGATTTAAAAGATGTTTGGGATTGAAAAGATGTTTGGGATTGATACGCTCCTTGAGATTGAAAAGATGTTTGGGATTGAACAGATTTTTGGGATTGAAAAGATGTTTAGGATTAAAAAGATGTTTGGGATTGAAAAGATGTTTGGGATTGAACAGATTTTTGGGATTGAAAAGATGTTTGGGACTGAGAAGATGTTTGGGATTGAATAAATATTTGGGTTTCTCCCTCTCTGCGATCAGGACTCAATCAGATTAGGACTCCAGACTCTCACACGAAGACAACTGTCTGTTTAAGCCTGTTAGATCCACTCTGCTTGAGTACCTGTTAAAACGTCGCACTGTGTTCTGCGCCAGTGGCCCAGTGCATCCGACTTCAGCCAGCATTTTGTTCAGGTTTGCTTTCATTAGCTTTTGATTGTCCCCAATCTTCCTGCAAGGCAGCAGATGGTCCTTTCTGTAGGGGGATTCTGCCCTTAGATGGTCGGCCCTCCCAGGTTTACGAGCACTATCTGCCCGAGTCACTAGAGGTGACTAACACAGACATGCGACTTGGAGTATGAGGAAACTGCAACAAGGAACACTTTTCATGCATAGCCTTCAATTGTTCCCGCCGCCTATCCCCATATACCGGTAATTCACGTCCTCTTGAAAATGATGATCGTCGTAGCACTTGATGATGTTAGGCCATCGTTGTTGACTCCAATTCCGAACATATATGACACACAGTTAGTCATTAAATTATCCCCGTCGCACACCAAATAGCATACTGTAAGATTAGCGCACGGCCGGTCCAGGGAACCATTACGATGACGTAGCACACAACAATGTCGAACACACAATCTCGCTCCCTTTAGATTTCTGATTACTCTAGTGTAAGCAGCCTACGACTGACAAAGATTGTCTATTTGTCAAGTATCTTGTGATTGTCTCTTTGTCATGTATGTTGCGATTGTCCCTTTGCCATGTATGTTGTCATTGTCTCTTTGTCATGTATGTTGCGATTGTCTATTTATCAAGTATGTTGCCATTGTCCCTTTGTCATGCAAGTTGCAATTATCTCTAAATCATGTAAGTTGCGATTGTCTCTAAGTTATGTAAGTTGGGATTGTCTCTAAGTTATATAAGTTACGATTGTCTCTAAGTCATGTAAGTTGCAATTGTCTCTAAGTTATGTAAGTTGGGATTGTCTCTAAGTTATATAAGTTGGGATTGTCTCTAAGTCATGTAAGTTAGGATTATCTCTAAGTTATGTAAGTTTCGATTGTCTCTAAGTCATGTAAGTTACGATTGTCTCTAAGTCATGTAAGTTGGGATTGTCTCTAAGTTATGTAAGTTTCGATTGTCTCTAAGTCATGTAAGTTGCGATTGTCTCTAAGTCATGTAAGTTGCGATTGTCTCTAAGTCATGTAAATTGCGATTGTCTCTAAGTCATGTAAGTTGGGATTGTCTCTAAGTTATGTAAGTTGCGATTGTCTCTAAGTCATGTAAGTTGCGATTGTCTCTAAGTTATGTAAGTTGCTATTGTCTCTAAGTTATGTAAGTTGCGATTGTCTCTAAGTCATGTAAGTTGCGATTGTCTCTATGTCATGTAAGTTGGGATTGTCTCTAAGTTATGTAAGTTGCGATTGTCTCTAAGTCATGTAAGTTGGGATTGTCTCTAAGTCATGTAAGTTGCGATTGTCTCTAAGTTATGTAAGTTGCGATTATCTCTATGTCATGTAAGTTACAATTGTCTTGTTGTCTCAGATGAAATAACAGAGGTCAGGTTAACCATGGTATTTTAGAAATGAATCCTGAAGACGTCGGTCATCCCAACTCCTCACTTATCTTTGGGTGTCGTCTCCACATGAAAGGTTGGCAACCATGGTATGTCATTTTACTCGTGTCTCCTCTCTAGATGGCGCATGTTGTCATAGGTTCCCCTGTACACCTTACTTGACGTCATTAGTCCACTTTAGTCGTGATGTGTCTCTGCCTCGTCCACCGTGTGCCTTTCCTTCCAAGATGGCTTTTAGTAGTGTATTGTGTGTCTTGTGCCATCTGTCCAACAATGTCCAGGTTTTGTGTTCAAATTGTGTTCACTAGTTCTTTCTTCATTCTCAGCTCATTCAGAACATCAATGTTTTTCTTTCCTTCCAATTTACATATTTAGGTTTAAAATGATGTTTGGAGTTGAGAAAGTATTTGGGTTTGAGAAGGTATTTGGGTTTGAGAAGGTATTTGGGTTTGAGAAAGTATTTGGGTTTGAGAAGGTATTTGGGTTTGAGAAAGTATTTGCGTTTGAGAAGGTATTTGGGTCTGAGAAAGTATTTGGGTTTAAGAAGGTATTTGGGTTTGAGAAAGTATTTGGGTTTGAGAAGGTATTTGGGTTTGAGAAGGTATTTGGGTTTGAGAAGGTATTCGGGTTTGAGAAAGTATTTGGGTTTGAGAAGGTATTTGGATTTGAGAAGGTATTTGGGATTTTCAAAATCAGTTAGTTAACAACATTCAAGAAGTGACGATGATTTTTTTATTATGAAGCGACAAAAATATGGCTGGAAGTTACATGATATGGTTATTGCATGATCTAGTAACTTACTTAGATCGTATCACAAATGAACAAGAAATTGCTAAGAAACAACAAGCAAACGGAGTACAAGATTCATTTTTTACTATTATGATGAAGCCCAAAATGAAATTGTTTGGAAACGTATCTCGGTCGTTTGACCTAGCAAAGACCATTCTGCAAGGAAAGACAGGAAAGCAGAGAAAATAATTGAAAGATAACATTAACAAATGGATGTCTCGACTTTCTCGAGTTACAAAGAATAACTGAAGATAGAGAGAAATGGAAAATGTTATCAAGATTTGTTATTAGTGTCCCAACGACCTTCAGTATTATGGGAAAATAATAATAAGATGATGTTTTGTAACAATAAACGAGAACCGAACTATATGAATCATCTTTCGTACATGATAACGTGTTGGATATGTCAAGGAAATGTCGAAATGAGAGAGAAAATTCGAATGTATGTCTCATCATCTCAGCCATTTTTAGACATGGCTTTGCTTACTTCATACTATCTTATTGATCGCTTTAAAATATATTTATTAAAACCGTACGTGCCGTCGTCTGTGTGTCTTAGGAGACTCAAGAAACCGTCATCCGCAGGAGTATCCGTGAATCGATAATTCTTTATGCAGTAACATATATAGGATCTTGATGTTTTTATTTCTATTAGAGTTTCTAGCTTTTTAAATATACGATAGACTGAGTTTCTTGAAACAAATAACACGCGCTGGCTGATTCTATTAAAATATATTTTCTTTTTTTGTTGTGCTTTCGTGCATCTAGAATGATTGACTTGTACAGATTGTTATATCAAAATGAAGAATAGAATCGTTGTTAAATGTTATACCCTCAATGTGTTAATACTCCAGCATTGGTTGACCATTGATTGTTCTTCCTTGAAGTATTGTTCATAATCATCATCAGTTGCAATGACTAGTAGAGGTCGCTATCAAATATTGACATCTATTTCTTACTCCGGTGCTATTAATCAGTTCCACTGGTGGTTTCCTTCTGCGCCACGTTGCTAAACTCTTCATTATCTTCTATAATTAGTTTCCTCCGTCTTTTTTTCTCGAAATTTTCCTGTTGTCACTATATTTACTTTTTTGCCTCTTCACATCGCATGTTCAAAGAAAGTTGACTGCCTTCTTTCTAATACAATTTAAACAGATTTCTTTGTGTTATTTCCTTTTTCAGGAATTATTCGTTGTTCGTTTTAGTTGTCTTCAACATTATTCCGTGAGCGCAACTACTTTCCTACTTTCCTGTCTGGTTACTGATTCACTTAATCAGTACCTTAATTCCTTAATTCCACATAAGGATGGACTCTATGCATTATTTGATAGCCTTTTAAAAATTACTTTTATTGGCAAAGATTGTGTGCGTTATTGATTTATTGAGTTATTTGCGGGTCATCATCATTGCACTCCGAACATGTCCATAGTGTGCTCAGATTTCCTCCACAGCAAGTCCCGCATGGGCTGTGCCCATCTCAAGTCCCATTTCCATCATCCGAAGAAGTGACAATGATCTGTGTTTGTCGAACTCCTGTGCTCTTCCCACACCTCGGAGGGCATTGATGATGTCCGCCCGATCTATTGGTTGCCCGTCCTCAACGACAGCGCAGCTAGACAACCTGTCCGCTCTTTCATTTCCCCGTACTCCCGCATGTCCAAGAACATAGACAAAGGTGATCTTACGTATTTTGGACTTCTGCAATGACTCTACCCATTGCATGCGTGCAGAGCCTGCCTCCACCTCTTTTTTATCATGCTCATCGAATCACTCAGTTTACATGCGTGGGTGAAGTCTTGTGACTCTAACCATTTGAATGCCTTGGTCACTGCCATCGACTCCATTGTCATGCTACTCGTGGTCATGACGTATGCACCACTGTCTTCTTTGACCATTCTGCCTGCCGAGCGTGCTGTAAATGCCCATCACTTCTTTGGTGTCGTCTTACAGGTGCAGGGCCGTACAAACTGTTTGTCATTTTAGGAGTGTTCTATTTGGCTGGGCTTTTCTATAACTTCCATAGCCTATCCTCATTCCAAGGTTATTATCGTGCTGAGGTATTAGAATTGACTGACTTGTTTCAAAGCTGTACTATTATTATTATTTATGTTCATTGTGCACTTTGAAGGAGTTGTTTTTTGAGATGACCAATTCTTCTGTTTTCTGGTTGTTCAGACAAAAGATCCTTGCGCTCACTTTCTTTTACTATCTCATTAGCCATTTATTGTAGCTCTTCTTCACTTTTGCTCTTCTCATCGTATCATCAACACGTGTCAGGTTGATAACATCAAGCCCGCCATCTGATAACCATGGTATGCCTTGATCTAAAAATGATGTATAAATTAAAAAGATCGGTGACAATACACACCCTTAACTTACATCCTGCTTTACTGGCTGATTGTTCCCAACCTGACGTTTATCTCTTATTGCTGCTGTTTGTTCAGCTTATTGCCGATAAATGTTTTTTCTTATGGAAATTTATTCTTTAATCTTCTTCAAATCATTGTTATCCATATTTATAATCTCTATCATTTTTATAATTTGTATAGTGTTTCACTTGATCAAATGCCTTGGTTTAGTCAATAAAGCACAAATATAAATCTGTTTTTACTTCCAGGGCTCTTTCTATCAATAATCGGATAATATATATTGACATATTTGTGCCTTTACCCTCTAGGAATCCACACTGCCAATTCACAGTTACTGAGTTTTGTTTTTTCACTCGCCTCATGATAATTCGCAGTAAAATTTTGATCACTTGACTCATTAATCTAATAGTGCAATGGTCTTCAAATTGCGTGACTCGAGATTTTTAAGGTAAAGTTGTGAATATAGATCTTTACAAGTCACCTTGTATATACCCACTGCTATAAATATTGTTTAACGGTTTCGTTGTTACTTCTGTTCTTTCGAAGAGAAATTCTTCGAATCTATGTCTTCTGTTGGTGAAATAATTAGGTCCTGGAGTTTTGCTTTTCTTTATATGTCTGAATGCACCCTCATCTGAGGTATAGTTATATAAACAATGTACATGTAGTTCAGGGAAGTGATAATTGTTTATTACGTGGGTTGGCTAGACACAGCAAAAATGAAACATATGCCACTAGGTACAGAAGCCAGTGTACTACAGGAGTGTGAATGACAACTAGCATGTTCAGTAACGTACCCAGGACGTTATTACATTTCATATATTATAAAATCTTATCTGCATATACCAATACATGTAATAAGCTAAAATCAGTCGTCTAGAAACTTTCCTAATAACACAGGACAGAAGAAAACAAATTAGGGCATCACTTTGCATACGGAATGCTCAGAAACTGAAAGCAGCCACAATCTCATCTTGTGCATGTAATGAGAGCCATCAAACTCAACTTCAAAACTCATCTGACAGACTGGCAAGCCGTCGACAAACCTAAGATTACATATAACCAGTTCACTACCACACTCTCCTAAAAACATATTCTTAAAACTAATCTTTCTGTAGAGGTTGTTGAAGAACGTTGCCTGAATCAATTTACGTTTAGACCAATATAATTACCACTTTAAAAAATACTCGTGAACTTGGTAACAAAGTGCTTGCATGCTAAACTTGCATTAACGATAACATCGGATAGACATATCGGCAGACTGAATGAAA
The DNA here is from genome assembly GCA_032433765.1 of Megaustenia siamemsis. NCBI lineage: Eukaryota > Metazoa > Mollusca > Gastropoda > Stylommatophora > Ariophantidae > Megaustenia > Megaustenia siamemsis. Next base: position 132,278,753 of record JAVIAB010000092.1, read on the forward strand.
GAGTGTATCTGTATATATCATTTGCTCGCTCCTGTCGAACAACTATCCGAGAAAGATTGAAGAAATTATTTGGCAACATTGCCGGAAGAACATGATACACAGAGTGTAATGTCTGGTTCTTCAAATAAGTTATATCGGTACATCTACAAACAAAAGACAAGTGGCTACATGAGCAGGCGCTGTTAATATCTGCCTTATCATTGTGAAAACCGATCGAAATAAACGATGAGATACGCTGCAACAGACGTTGGGCCCGGTATCTTGTTCACGTTTTTTTTATTTATTTTCCTTCCTTAGAGGCTTGTCGAGGTGTCGTTCCTATTCTTCACATGGGAACTAGACATCATGTCCATTTTGCGTGATCGAAAGGCTTTAACGCGGTTGTAGAAGATTCCCCTTTGGCATTGGGATATCTTTGGGACGTTAGAGAGCGATTCTTTTATATGTTGTACTAACTCAATCAACACATGAGCAGTTTTAATCAAAAGTCATGAAGAGCTGTCAGCGCTATCAAGAACATGACCAGGACGAACCTCCAGCAATCGTTACTATACTCGTTCATGCAGGCTGTGGTGCTCTCAGTACTGGTAAATGGTTTGAGTATGCTCACTCTCTAGTCAATTCTTATCGCAAAGTTGAAAAGGGTTAAGAATGAGGCCCTACGGGCAGTTCTCGGATGCACCAGAGATACACCTTTCCGTTCAATGTGGTACTTACTTGATATATCGTGCTAAAGAGTGCCACATAGATCTGCTCAGGTCCAGGCTTATTTGAACGTAGTAAGGAACATAAGTCATCACTTGCATTCAAAATTGGGTGCGACTAATGGCAGCCACATCAGGCGTTGAAAATCCTGAATGAGTCCATAAGAAGAATGTGATCTGAATAAACATTTGGGTGGCAAGGATTGTATAGAAGTAACAATGAAGAAAAAGAGACTAACTAAAGTAATCATTCAGATAGGCAGGCAGTGTCGTAATTGAGCCTATGGAGCGGAGCTACTTAGATCGAAATAACGGAATCCATCGAAAAAATGTCCTTACCTCAGGAACCGATTATCTACACGGATGGTTCTGTATCCCGCGGATCGCTAAGTGTAGCATTACGGCGTCCGGCATGAGAATTGAGATAGAAGAGCAGCAACAGGGCCATAATATAGTTGGTTACACAGAATGTGGATCACGCAGTCTTGGTAACTGAATTGCAAAGTAGGCTACAGAAGACTGACAGACAGTATCTGCTACAGAAGTGGATGCAGATCTTGGATGACTCCAAAGTGAACACGTTAACATGGGCGTAGTGTCCAGGGAACGCTGATGCACATGGGAATGAAATAATCGATACGCTTGTTGGCTAATCTAGCACTAAGTATAACCTTATTCTCGACAAAGAGGACATCAGTAGTATACAATGTCAATTAGGACCGTGGAAAGTGCGGCCATCTGCAGCCAAATCGCTGCAGCCGGGTTGTTTTTTCTTATATAAATAGTCTACCTGCAGAATGTGCTTCCATCTGCAGCCAAATCGCTGCAGCCGGGTTGTTTTTTCTTATATAAATAGTCTACCGGCAGATTTGTTTTTCCTTATATAAGAGTCTACCCGCCCATTTTTGTTCCGGTCGTGGTGACCTCACGTGGTGGTGGTGGTGGTGACCTCCCGTTGACCTCTCGTGGCGGTGGTGGTGAGCCCCCGCTGCGGTGGTGGTGAAGGGGTGGTGAAGGGGTGGTGAAGGGGTGGTGGTGGTATCATAAATCTATTATATTCTTTGTACTTTCAATGGTTCCGTAACTTTCATAAATCTATTCTTTCTTTATACTCTCATTCAATAAAAACAGTGACAAGTTTATTTATTGTTTTTAAAAACTTCCTTTAGAATTAAAGGTAACAACTTAGACCGTTACACACGCTACACGCCAAACACTGTGTTTAACGTTAAGCGAGAGATCAAAGAGCTCGGTAGACGCCCCGCGAAGACGCGCAATCCGCCTCCCGTATGAACATCAAAGGATTACCCTTGAGCACACTAATAAATTTATCGCCGTAGCAGGTAAGTGTTCATCAGGAGAGTCATTTAACAGGGGAATTTTACGATACCGATGTTTTAATGTGAGACGCTTGGGGGAAATTAACAGTGACAAGTTTATTTATTGTTTTATTCTGAAGATTGTATTGTATAGTGCTCGTTTTGCCTCCAGAGTTATTTCCTTGTTGGACAATAGTGGTGATAACTGTCCGATGATTTGACAAGCTTTGTTGCATCTTGATTCTATCTCGGTTGTTTGGGAATTTTCGTTTGTTATTAGACTTCCTAGATATTTGAATTCCTCTACTTGTTTTAGTTGTCTGCCTTCTATAGTTATGTTGATGTTCTGTTTATTTTTGGCGACATTCATGACTTCTGTTTTGTTGATGTTGATTTTCATGTTGTATTTTGTTCCTAAGATGTTGAGTTTATTTACAAGTGTTATACATGATAGTGTTAAATGGATAAATATCGACGGTGCCACGATGGATGAATGTAAGTTGGCGACTGTGTCGGGATGGCTGTTTGTATGTTGGCCAGTGTGCCACGAGGGATCATGTAGGTTGTCTAGTTGGCCATGATGGATCATGTAGGTTGTCTAGTTGGCCATGATGGATCATATAGGTTGTCTAGTTGGCCATGATGGATCATGTAGGTTGTCTAGTTGGCCATGATGAATCATATAGGTTGTCTAGTTGGCCATGATGGATCATGTAGGTTGTCTAGTTGGCCATGATGGATCATGTAGGTTGTCTAGTTGGCCATGATGGATCATGTAGGTTGTCGACTGTTCCATGATGGCTGTTTGTATGTTGTCGACTGTGTCGAGATGGATGAATGTAGGTTGTCGACTGTGTCGGGATGGCTGTTTGTAGGTTGTCGACTGTGTCGGGATGGATGAATGTAAGTTGTCGACTGTTCCACAGTCATGTCGATGTAGTAGACACGTATGTCATGTCAATGTAACAGTCATGTCAATGTAACAGTCATGTCAATGTAACAGTCATGTCAATGTAACAGTCACGTATGTCATGTCGTTTTAGCAGAGACGTATGGTATGTCGGGATGGATGAATGTAGGTTTTCTAGTGTCGCATGATGGATGCATGTAATTGTCGAGTGTGCTCCAACAAACCGCCGTGTCATTTAAACTTCTTTGAACACAATGGACACGGATGTTCACCAGAAGAAACCTCATTATGAGAAACCGTCTGGAGAAAATCCAATAAACCTTTCGTCAACCATACTTAACATACCTAGTTTAACTTCATCAAACATCATTCTCAACAATACTTAGCATTCTTACTTTAAACACAAACAAGGTTTAAACAATGAAAATCATAAACTAGCCAAAATTGTTTTAAATAAAATATTTTATTAAAATAAAATGAAATTATTCGATGATTATGATGTATTCGTCCTCCTCCACCTCGTTTTGAGGCGAAGGTGGTGGTGATGCATACCCTGCATCGACTTCACCAGCTGGTTGAGGTATATTAGCTACTAGTTGGAGTCTGAGTATTTGAAATATATGATTAAATATTAAGTTTGTTAATTCGGCATGTGATATATCAAAGTATAACACACTGAATAATTGGTGTTGCAGTCGGGTGCCGATATCTAAATGGCAGGTGTGATTGACCATGTTTGGTGATAAAGCCTGACAACCAGCACAGTGACGATGCGGGTTGTCCTGGAGTAGACCTGAGATTTTGTTAATCAATGCATGTTCCATCTTTGAAATCTGAAATTTTCACAAAAAGAGATGGTGTTACTCAGTGCCTCTATTAATGGGGATGTTGAGTTACTAAGAATAAATAGATTTTGACCTATGATGCATTAACAGAATACTCATTGACACTCTATGTACTCTCACATCAACAAAGTTATGACTGACATCTGTATTATAACCATTCAGAGAAGAGCATTAGCATGGGAGGCGGAGCAAAGAAATGACTGACATCTGTATTATAACCATTCAGAGAAGAGCATTAGCATGGGAGGCGGAGCAAAGAAATGACTGACATCTGTATTATAACCATTCAGAGAAGAGCATTAGCATGGGAGGCGGAGCAAAGAAATGACTGACATCTGTATTATAACCATTCAGAAAAGAGCATTACTATGAACGGCAGAGTGATTAACCAATTATAGAAGAGCGTAACTTTGAAAGCGGTTCCAGTTCCATCTTAAGGTAAATGATTTGGTCGGGTTCTCATCGAGAATTGTGGGCGTTTCTGGTCCATAGAATGTGTTTGGATAAACTTATGTAGGAGTTTATGTTCCTGGGGATTGATATTATTCACACATATGATAAGGTGTATAAGAAACATTCAAAGTTTTATAACGCGATGGCTAACCTAGTATACACATGATCGGAGAGAAATGAGCTGATATTTACTGGAATAATTCAGGAGTCGGTGGTCGTGATATCTACGCCACGTTTGTAACCATCGTTATCGAAATACTTTCAGATCGAATTCGCAATTTCGGTCGTCTTGTTGTTCTATATACCCTCGCCTATCGATTAGTGATTGTAATAAGAATGGTTTGCTCCAGTTAGTGATTGTAATAAGAATGGTTTGCTCCAGCTTTGAAATCTGAAATTTTCACAAAAAGAGATGGTGTTACTCAGTTCCCCTATAATGGGGATGTTGAGTTACTAAAAATAGATTTTGATCTCTGATGCAATACCTGATTAGTTACTAAAAATAGAATGTGACCTATGATCCAATAACAGAATACTCATTCACCCAATACTCTCACATCAACATGGAAAAGTGAATTTCTCAGTCATAGAAAAGTATGTTGTCACGATAGGTGTGTCAATATCAAGGAACAAAAAATCATTAAAGAGATCATAATTAAGTTGTGAAAGTTTGGTGGTTGAGAGATAAATCTGAAGATAAGCACATCAAACTATAAGAACAAGGAAACAATCGTATATTACACAATCTTAGAGCCAGTGTTATGTTAACACGTATTTAGTTAAAATAGAAGGTTATAAATTGAGTAGAGGTAAACTTATACCTTATGGCTCATCTACTTTTTCGAATAAACTCAAGTTCAGAAGACAGTGATGACGATATTGATTTGTCAATTGGCACGCAAACCACGATAATATGGCCTAGTGGTAATTTTAATAATGGTTTAACTTTAGACTCAATTTTCAAAAAGACAAATATACGTGAAAGGATTTTAAACTCTAGTGAAACCTCTGACACCTACATCACCGGCTCTCAAAATCAGGGAGCTGGAAGACTGGAGATTCCAACTGAAATAATTAACAACCACTCCTCGACTGATAATAGAGATATACAAATCTTTGAACATGATATTTATTTTGAACAAATTAACGCAACGTGGAATGAACAATACGCTTGCAGCCAGCAAGGTGATACACTAAACGATAGAGCTACCAAGGTAAGTAATTGCTTTGGAGTCGAGTTTTGATTTTGATATTCTCTGTTTCTCCTTCGTTATCTTTATCACTGGGTTATTATTCAGCTTGTAGCTGTATTCTATTATTGCCAACGCTATTAATTCTAATGTTTCCAACATTATCTTTGTTGATGATGATAAATAGTAAATTTCCACATGTAATGACAATTTTGAAACTAGTTGCTAATAACGATAGACGTTATAGTAAAGGAAACCGAAAACATAAAGGACTCATCCTTAATACCATAAAGAAGTAACTGTAACATCAAAGAAAAAAGACAAGTAGAATAATATTTAAAATGGTAGCCTCTCTCTCTCTCTCTCTCTCTCTCTCTCTCTCTCTCTCTCTCTGGGGAGTATATGGAATATTAGCCGCTGTCTTAAGAGTACTCGAGATACTTTTATAGTAGACTTTTCAAACATAGGCAGTGAGGGGTGAAAAGACAGAGGGAAACAAAGAGAAATGACATCAGCTACAGAGTTGTGCAGAGATATTTTATTATAAAGTGTTTTTCATTTAGAAGTTTTTGCTGGCTTTTAAACCTAAATTGTCTCGTTTCTTCTAGGTTCATTTTTGTGAAGAAACGATTGTTTTAACAATCCACGATGATGAAAATGACGAACCCAATTATTCTTGGCAGCAGTTTTCTATAGACAAGGAGCGCTTCATAAACCGTATACAAGAATGTGGCAAAATTATTTCCCCCATCCTAGCTATTGATCACAGAGCCAAGATTCTAAAAAGTATTTCAGAAGTAATAGAAACTAAAGTTTAGTTGATATTTTACTTGTCAAGCCCAATCCTGTGTTCACAAGAACACTTCCCTCTAATGAACATAACATGCTATACTCGAGTTTGTCTCCAACTTGTCAGTGTAGGCCCCGCCCTCTGGATCATCATTTGCTTTGATGACTCCATGGATACATCGGCCTCGTGGGACAAACTTCCCATGATTCATCAAAGATGGCCGCTCTCTGAACATGTCTCATCACGTCCAATGACGTATTGCATCAGTTACTATAAATAGAACGTATTCCATTGGTTACTATAAATAGACTGGCCACGCCCCCCTTGTTACAGGGTATAAAGGGCAGCCGTTCTCAGTGCTGCTATATACAGAAAGTCAGAGCCCTGCTACCAAGTCGTGTGCTTTTTAGAATGGAGTCCGTTAGAATGGATATATGTGATTCCGCTGTTAATGTTGACTGTGATGGTGCTTTTTTCTATGCCGCTCGTAATGGCGAGTATGTAAAACCTCTACAGAAGAATGGTTTGAAGGCTGTCTCAGTTTCGAGATATCGAGCAAAGACTTTAATTCATCTTAGAAAATACGATGGTAAAACGGGGTTGAAATTCCCAACACGTTACGGTATAACACTAACACAGCCTGAATTTGAGACTTTAGTGGATCTGAAGTCTACGATTCTCTCAGAGTGTGACAGACTACAAGTAGCCACAGGTGATGCGTCTACGATTCTCTCATCTGAGTGTGACAGTATACAAGCATCCACTGATGGAGCTTCTACATTTCGCTCAGACTATGACAGAGAACAAACAGCCAATGAGTGTGACAGTATACAAGCAACCACTGATGGAGCTTCTACATTTCGCTCAGACTATGCCAGAGAACAAACAGCCAATGAGGGTGAGTGGTCGATCGCTGCTCCTTCCTTTTATGACGACTTCCAGTATCAACAGAGTGATCTTTCGACTGTTCTCACAGACACAGCTCACAAACGAATTGATCCCCGTTCGATCACTAATATAACTGATGGATCTTATGCTATTAAGAACAATAAACAAAATTGTGTTAAATTTTGCGATCCTTGTGTATTTAAAAAACCACGTGGGAGACCACGTAAACTTGTAATTTAAGCATTAAACACATGACTATGTTGTTATATGTGTACTTTTTTAGATGCTTTGTATCCATATTTGCACTATTTAAAGCATCATTGTTCAATTATAAACATTTGAATGTGTAACATGTGTTGTCCACGTTGATGTATTGAAATAAATTTATGTTTCATTGTGAAAATAAACATTATAAAAAGAGCATATTTGTTTGTTTTTATTTGAGTTGTTTTAATTTATTTAATTTTAAATTATTTTGTTAAATTAAAATAAATGACAGTATAGAATCTATGAAATAAGGTTCTACTTACGATTTGTAAAGTAAATTTACTTGCACAGCCAAGCACACTCTTGCTTGAGTTACAGCCAAGACACTCGTTGAAATTGCTTCAGAGAGTGAGAATAAAAGCCTGGCTGCTTGAATCTACTTATATACAGTTTTTAAACTCTTTGTTCAATCAAGAACTCTCTAGTTCAAACATATTAATTTCCCCCAAACATCTCACATTAAAACAACCACCAAGTAAAATCCCCCTGGTCAAATGACATTCCATCATTTAGATGATAAAAAGTCATGATGACCCGGGAGGTCAGTCTGGCGGTCAAGTGGTCATCCGTGGTATTTGTATAAAAAGTCATGATGACCAGGGAGGTCAGTCTGGCGGTCAAGTGGTCATCCGTGGTATTTGAAATATCTTCACAACCTTCCCGTTGGTCATATCTTCTCTTTGATATCTTTAGATCAAAGCCATATCTTGCCTATGTTTGAAAAGTCTACTATAAAAGTATCTCGAGTACTCTTAAGACAGCGGCTAATATTCCATATACTCCCCAGAGAGAGAGAGAGAGAGAGAGAGAGAGAGAGAGAGAGAGAGAGTGAGAGAGGCTACCATTTTAATATTATTCTACTTGTCTTTTTCTTTGATGTTACAGTTACTTCTTTATGGTATTAAGGATGAGTCCTTTATGTTTTCGGTTTCCTTTACTATAACGTCTATCATTATTAGCAACTAGTTTCAAATTGTCATTACATGTGGAAATTTACTATTTATCATCATCAACAAAGATAATGTTGGAAACATTAGAATTAATAGCGTTGGCAATAATAGAATACAGCTACAAGCTGAATAATAACCCAGTGATAAAGATAACGAAGGAGAAACAGAGAATATCAAAATCAAAACTCGACTCCAAAGCAATTACTTACCTTGGTAGCTCTATCGTTTAGTGTATCACCTTGCTGGCTGCAAGCGTATTGTTCATTCCACGTTGCGTTAATTTGTTCAAAATAAATATCATGTTCAAAGATTTGTATATCTCTATTATCAGTCGAGGAGTGGTTGTTAATTATTTCAGTTGGAATCTCCAGTCTTCCAGCTCCCTGATTTTGAGAGCCGGTGATGTAGGTGTCAGAGGTTTCACTAGAGTTTAAAATCCTTTCACGTATATTTGTCTTTTTGAAAATTGAGTCTAAAGTTAAACCATTATTAAAATTACCACTAGGCCATATTATCGTGGTTTGCGTGCCAATTGACAAATCAATATCGTCATCACTGTCTTCTGAACTTGAGTTTATTCGAAAAAGTAGATGAGCCATAAGGTATAAGTTTACCTCTACTCAATTTATAACCTTCTATTTTAACTAAATACGTGTTAACATAACACTGGCTCTAAGATTGTGTAATATACGATTGTTTCCTTGTTCTTATAGTTTGATGTGCTTATCTTCAGATTTATCTCTCAACCACCAAACTTTCACAACTTAATTATGATCTCTTTAATGATTTTTTGTTCCTTGATATTGACACACCTATCGTGACAACATACTTTTCTATGACTGAGAAATTCACTTTTCCATGTTGATGTGAGAGTATTGGGTGAATGAGTATTCTGTTATTGGATCATAGGTCACATTCTATTTTTAGTAACTAATCAGGTATTGCATCAGAGATCAAAATCTATTTTTAGTAACTCAACATCCCCATTATAGGGGAACTGAGTAACACCATCTCTTTTTGTGAAAATTTCAGATTTCAAAGCTGGAGCAAACCATTCTTATTACAATCACTAACTGGAGCAAACCATTCTTATTACAATCACTAATCGATAGGCGAGGGTATATAGAACAACAAGACGACCGAAATTGCGAATTCGATCTGAAAGTATTTCGATAACGATGGTTACAAACGTGGCGTAGATATCACGACCACCGACTCTCTGAATTATTCCAGTAAATATCAGCTCATTTCTCTCCGATCATGTGTATACTAGGTTAGCCATCGCGTTATAAAACTTTGAATGTTTCTTATACACCTTATCATATGTGTGAATAATATCAATCCCCAGGAACATAAACTCCTACATAAGTTTATCCAACACATTCTATGGACCAGAAACGCCCACAATTCTCGATGAGAACCCGACCAAATCATTTACCTTAAGATGGAACTGGAACCGCTTTCAAAGTTACGCTCTTCTATAATTGGTTAATCACTCTGCCGTTCATAGTAATGCTCTTTTCTGAATGGTTATAATACAGATGTCAGTCATTTCTTTGCTCCGCCTCCCATGCTAATGCTCTTCTCTGAATGGTTATAATACAGATGTCAGTCATTTCTTTGCTCCGCCTCCCATGCTAATGCTCTTCTCTGAATGGTTATAATACAGATGTCAGTCATTTCTTTGCTCCGCCTCCCATGCTAATGCTCTTCTCTGAATGGTTATAATACAGATGTCAGTCATAACTTTGTTGATGTGAGAGTACATAGAGTGTCAATGAGTATTCTGTTAATGCATCATAGGTCAAAATCTATTTATTCTTAGTAACTCAACATCCCCATTAATAGAGGCACTGAGTAACACCATCTCTTTTTGTGAAAATTTCAGATTTCAAAGATGGAACATGCATTGATTAACAAAATCTCAGGTCTACTCCAGGACAACCCGCATCGTCACTGTGCTGGTTGTCAGGCTTTATCACCAAACATGGTCAATCACACCTGCCATTTAGATATCGGCACCCGACTGCAACACCAATTATTCAGTGTGTTATACTTTGATATATCACATGCCGAATTAACAAACTTAATATTTAATCATATATTTCAAATACTCAGACTCCAACTAGTAGCTAATATACCTCAACCAGCTGGTGAAGTCGATGCAGGGTATGCATCACCACCACCTTCGCCTCAAAACGAGGTGGAGGAGGACGAATACATCATAATCATCGAATAATTTCATTTTATTTTAATAAAATATTTTATTTAAAACAATTTTGGCTAGTTTATGATTTTCATTGTTTAAACCTTGTTTGTGTTTAAAGTAAGAATGCTAAGTATTGTTGAGAATGATGTTTGATGAAGTTAAACTAGGTATGTTAAGTATGGTTGACGAAAGGTTTATTGGATTTTCTCCAGACGGTTTCTCATAATGAGGTTTCTTCTGGTGAACATCCGTGTCCATTGTGTTCAAAGAAGTTTAAATGACACGGCGGTTTGTTGGAGCACACTCGACAATTACATGCATCCATCATGCGACACTAGAAAACCTACATTCATCCATCCCGACATACCATACGTCTCTGCTAAAACGACATGACATACGTGACTGTTACATTGACATGACTGTTACATTGACATGACTGTTACATTGACATGACTGTTACATTGACATGACATACGTGTCTACTACATCGACATGACTGTGGAACAGTCGACAACTTACATTCATCCATCCCGACACAGTCGACAACCTACAAACAGCCATCCCGACACAGTCGACAACCTACATTCATCCATCTCGACACAGTCGACAACATACAAACAGCCATCATGGAACAGTCGACAACCTACATGATCCATCATGGCCAACTAGACAACCTACATGATCCATCATGGCCAACTAGACAACCTACATGATCCATCATGGCCAACTAGACAACCTATATGATTCATCATGGCCAACTAGACAACCTACATGATCCATCATGGCCAACTAGACAACCTATATGATCCATCATGGCCAACTAGACAACCTACATGATCCATCATGGCCAACTAGACAACCTACATGATCCCTCGTGGCACACTGGCCAACATACAAACAGCCATCCCGACACAGTCGCCAACTTACATTCATCCATCGTGGCACCGTCGATATTTATCCATTTAACACTATCATGTATAACACTTGTAAATAAACTCAACATCTTAGGAACAAAATACAACATGAAAATCAACATCAACAAAACAGAAGTCATGAATGTCGCCAAAAATAAACAGAACATCAACATAACTATAGAAGGCAGACAACTAAAACAAGTAGAGGAATTCAAATATCTAGGAAGTCTAATAACAAACGAAAATTCCCAAACAACCGAGATAGAATCAAGATGCAACAAAGCTTGTCAAATCATCGGACAGTTATCACCACTATTGTCCAACAAGGAAATAACTCTGGAGGCAAAACGAGCACTATACAATACAATCTTCAGAATAAAACAATAAATAAACTTGTCACTGTTAATTTCCCCCAAGCGTCTCACATTAAAACATCGGTATCGTAAAATTCCCCTGTTAAATGACTCTCCTGATGAACACTTACCTGCTACGGCGATAAATTTATTAGTGTGCTCAAGGGTAATCCTTTGATGTTCATACGGGAGGCGGATTGCGCGTCTTCGCGGGGCGTCTACCGAGCTCTTTGATCTCTCGCTTAACGTTAAACACAGTGTTTGGCGTGTAGCGTGTGTAACGGTCTAAGTTGTTACCTTTAATTCTAAAGGAAGTTTTTAAAAACAATAAATAAACTTGTCACTGTTTTTATTGAATGAGAGTATAAAGAAAGAATAGATTTATGAAAGTTACGGAACCATTGAAAGTACAAAGAATATAATAGATTTATGATACCACCACCACCCCTTCACCACCCCTTCACCACCCCTTCACCACCACCGCAGCGGGGCTCACCACCACCGCCACGAGAGGTCAACGGGAGGTCACCACCACCACCACCACGTGAGGTCACCACGACCGGAACAAAAATGGGCGGGTAGACTCTTATATAAGGAAAAACAAATCTGCCGGTAGACTATTTATATAAGAAAAAACAACCCGGCTGCAGCGATTTGGCTGCAGATGGAAGCACATTCTGCAGGTAGACTATTTATATAAGAAAAAACAACCCGGCTGCAGCGATTTGGCTGCAGATGGCCGCACTTTCCACGGTCCTAATTGACATTGTATACTACTGACATCGCCAAGTTTGTTCTGCATTCCTTAAGAGAAGAGGTGGAAAATGGGTGGGACGATGATGGGTATAATGAGAGACAGAGGAGCCTAAAGGTATAAAAGTGATCTGGTCGATCCGGAGTGCATAGTGGGAAAAGCAGATGTATTTATAATCAACACCTTACAGTCTACATGCGCTTCGAGAAATGCTGGGACTGGCGGTGGAGCGGATATGGGGATACCCAGATTGCAATGAAACTGATTTCATGAATAGAATAGAATAAACATTATAGTTTTAATCTTTCGAATAATATCTCTTTAGTCTGTTTCGCTTTCTTTAATTTCCATTCAATGTCTTTCACCTCATTCTTACAGACCAACACTCAGTCTTTTAAATTTTAATTGAATGATATTAGTTCAAATCTTCCGTTTTCTTACGTTCAGTTTTCTCAGTATTTCCGTCATGATTGTTTCGTACATTCTTTCTAACGTCATTCACATTCCCGAATTATTCTGCTCTTCGTTCTTTCCCTCCAGTCTTCAAAACGAAATCATTGTAACATCGTTATACGTTCATTTTCGACTCTCGTTTGTACTAGCTGCTGTCTCTCATCAATCCATAATTTCATTGCATTTAACTATATTCACACAAATCTATGGGGAAAAAACCACTCATTAACAGAACAATAATCATACAATGAGCCTTTAACACAAAAGCCTGGTAAAAAAAATATGAGGGTTGCATGAGTATATAACATGTTCCCAGGTACAAATCAAATGTCCCCAGGCACAAATCACATGTCTCCAGGCACAAATAACTATCCAAGGCGTATTTCGCTTTATTGAAATGCCATCTCATCCAATATATCTATATATCTATCTATCGTCCTTTCGAGCCGAAGACGGCACATAGGGCAGAACCACAATCTCAAAAACAGAAACCTTGCGTGCCAAAGTGGCACATATTGCAGAGATCACTGCTCTAAAATATATGTCGCTGTTTCCATAACAATACTTTTTACAATGACAGCTTGTCAAGCCATCGATCAACCTCCTTAGTTGCCTTTTACGACATGCCTGGAAGGTCACAGTGTCACTATTCTTTACTTCCCTCATAATGAGGCCATGGTAACACACAGGATCGTCAAATATACCAATAGTTAAAATTGCAAAACGAAAGAACATTACAATTCATGGAATGCAAATGTAATTCGCACGTGTAATCTTTAATTCATTGCCAAAAACTATTCTGCTAGTTCTGAACTACAAGAATGGCCTTACAAGAATGGTGATGATGTCTGTTTACTAGTTTAGGTGATCATGTCTATTTACTGTGTTAGATAATCACGTCTATTTACTGGTTTAGATGATCATGTCTACTGTGGTAAATAATCATGCCTGTTTACTGGTTTAGTTGATCATGTCTATTTACTGTGTTAGATAATCACGTCTATTTACTGGTTTAGATGATCATGTCTACTGTGGTAAATAATCATGCCTGTTTACTGGTTTAGATGATCATGTCTACTGTGTTAGATAATCACGACTATTTACTGGTTTAGATGATCATGCCTACTGTGGTAAATAATCACGTCTGTTTACTGGTTTAGATGATCATGTCTACTGTGTTAGATAATCACTTCTATTTACTGGTTTAGATGATCATGCCTACTGTGGTAAATAATCATGCCTGTTTACTGGTTTAGATGATGATGTCTACTGTGGTTGTTAATCATGTCTGTTTACTGGTTTAGATGATCATGCCTACTGTGGTAAATAATCACGTCTGTTTACTGGTTTAGGTGATCATGTCTATTTACTGTGTTAGATAATCACGTCTATTTACTGGTTTAGATGATCATGCCTACTGTGGTAAATAATCATGCCTGTTTACTGGTTTAGATGATCATGTCTACTGTGTTAGATAATCACGACTATTTACTGGTTTAGATGATCATGCCTACTGTGGTAAATAATCACGTCTGTTTACTGGTTTAGATGATCATGTCTACTGTGTTAGATAATCACGTCTATTTACTGGTTTAGATGATCATGCCTACTGTGGTAAATAATCATGCCTGTTTACTGGTTTAGATGATCATGTCTACTGTGTTAGATAATCACGACTATTTACTGGTTTAGATGATCATGCCTACTGTGGTAAATAATCATGCCTGTTTACAGGTTTAAATGATGATGTCTACTATGTTAAATAATCATGTCTGTTTACTGGTTGAGATGAGCATTTCTACTGTGGTAGATAATCATGTCTGTTTACTGGTTTAGATGAACATGTCTACTGTGGTAGATAATCAAATCTGTTTACTGGTTTAGATGAACATGTCTACTGTGGTAGATAATCAAATCTGTTTACTGGTTTAGATGAACATGTCTACTGTGGTAGATAATCATATCTGTTTACTGGTTTAGATGAACATGTCCACTGTGGTAGATAATCAAATCTGTTTCCTGGTTGAGATGATCATTTCTACTGTGGTAGATAATCATGTCTGTTTACTGGTTTAGATGATCATGTCTACTATGTTAGATAATCACGTCTTTTTACTGGTTTAGATGATTATGTCTATTTACTGCATTATGGAGGACATATTAGCGTCTCAGCGACTACAACAAGAGAGAACATTTTCAAAGCCATCGAGCTCACTCTTAAATATTTTGGATTAAATCTGGACAGAATCTGTGGAGTAACAACAGACGGAGCAGCACTAGCTATCAGTCAACTAATAGTAACTATAGTCAAAAGTCAGGCCTGTTTGCCAAATTAAAATGTCACTAGATTTTGAATTAAGTCATCTTGATGATTTGTTACTACTCAGTGCGTTCAGAAAGTAATGTACTACATCAATTTTCTCGGGAACTGATAATTAAAAAAAAATATATATAACTTTTACACAGTATATATGGATATGTCATGTAAACATCAGTATCGTTTAATATAATCTCCATTCACTTGTACAGCTTTACGCCAGCGCGCAACAAGGGAATGTATTCCTAGCCTATACCAGTCCTTGTCTTCATCGTGTAGCCATTTCTTCGCTGCATGAATCACTCCTACATCGTGTAGCCATTTCTTCGCTGCATGAATCACTCCTACATCGTGTAGCCATTTCTTCGCTGCATGAATCACTCCTACATCGTGTAGCCATTTCTTCGCTGCATGAATCACTCCTACATCGTGTAGCCATCTCTTCGCTGCATGAATCACTCCTACATCGTGTAGCCATTTCTTCGCTGCATGAATCACTCCTACATCGTGTAGCCATTACTTCGCTGCATGAATCACTCCTACATCGTGTAGCCATCTCTTCGCTGCATGAATCACTCCTACATCGTGTAGCCATTTCTTCGCTGCATGAATCATTCCTTCATCGTGTAGCCATTTCTTCGCCGCATGAATCATTCCTTCATCGTGTAGCCATTTCTTCGCTGCATGAATCATTCCTTCATCGTGTAGCCATTTCTTCGCCGCATGAATCATTCCTTCATCGTGTAGCCATTTCTTCGCTGCATGAATCACTCCTACATCGTGTAGCCATTTCTTCGCTGCATGAATCATTCCTTCATCGTGTAGCCATTTCTTCGCTGAATGAATCACTCCTACATCGTGTAGCCATTTCTTCGCTGCATGAATCACTCCTTCATCATTTTCTTCAAACCTTGTACCACGGAGGTCATCTTTAAGTTGACCAAAGAAAATTAGATGGTGCCAAATTAGAGCTGTTTGGTGGATAGGGATTGACCCATGGACCCTGTGGGCGCGTGCATTGCTGTGAAGGAGAAGCGGGTCTGCTGGATTCTTGTCTGGCCGAACTCTGCAAAAACTTTGACTGAGTTTTTCAATGTCTTAATGTTTTGCGTTTTTCGTAATGCTAAGATTGTGAGTTGATTGTCTCTCCTCTTGGCATAACACCCACACGAATCACACCTTCAATGTCTCAAAAGACAGTGAACATGATGTTTCCAGCTGAAGGAGATGTCTTGCATTTCTTTCTTCGTGGTGAGTGCCAATGATGTCACTCCATTGACTGCCTTTTTGTTACAGGTTCAAAAGGATGTGCCCAGGTTTCGTCACTTTTAACAATCTTAGCCAAAAAGTTCTCTCTATCATCATTGAAATGCACCAACAATTCAGAAAAAAAGTTGCTTTCCTTTGCAATCGGTGCTCATTTGTGAGATTTTGTGGAACCCATCTTGCACAAACCTTAGAGAATCAGAGAGTTTTTATAATTGCATTTACAATACCAATGTTAACTGACAACGTTAAGGCCACTTATTGAGTACGCTTGCACCAATCATCAAGAATAATGCCCTCAGCGCATTTCAACATGCATCTCTGTATTGGTGACTGTGGCAGGCGTCCACTGCGCGGTCGATCAAGAAGCTCCATATCTTCGCTTTCCGATTCTTGTATTCTCTGAATATAGCGATTTACTTACACATGTCATGTTTAAAGTGTGCAAAATGTCATGCTTCATTGTTTATTATTAGCTAGGTAAACCGATATGGTGCATTACCTTTACAGCGCCCCTTGTCCGATCTAACCAATCAGAACACTTCTTCTTAACTTCAGCTGAAAGCAATACATACTGGACAAATGTTGGAAACATCACATCAATATTAACTCCATTATGAGTTTCTAGACACTGGCACAAAACTAGCCAGCACTCTAACAAGTTTAATGGTATGAAAACATCATAATTCAACACTTCAAAAACCTGCAATTTCAAGTCACTGGATATTCGCACACTCACAAAGTGAACATATATAATCTACAACTGATATCCAGTTGCATCTAACTACTATTTCTTTCCAGAACCTCTATGTCCTTTGAAACTCTCCAGGGTGGACCAATTTGTCCACGTCAATTTATTTCTGGCTAGCTTTATCTTTTAACTGCTCTGTTTGGCTGATACCTCAATTTAATTTCTAGCTCTCTATTTTTTAACGCATGAGAACATTGATTGAAAAGTACACAGAAGTAAACAAACCAATATATGCCTCCTTCATAGACTACACCAAAGCTTTCGATAGAATACACCACAATCAACTTATAGACTGCCTAAAAGAAACAAATCTGGATGGATGACACAGACATACTACTGATATGTAATCTATACTGGGAGCAAACAGCAATAATAAAATATAACAAGGAGAACTCTACACCCATTGATATAAAAAAGAGGAGTAAGACAAGGATGCATCCTATCACCAAGCTTGTTCAATCTATACACTGAGGAAATCTTTAAAAACATCACAGAGATGCCAGGCCTAAACATGAATGAGAAGATAATCAATAGCCTAAGATATGCTGATGATGCTGTACTACTAGCAGAAAATCCTAAAGATCTACAACAATTACTTAATGTAATAAACATGACAAGCAAAAAATATGAACTAGATATGAATATCAAAAAGACTAAAACTAAGATCATAAACAAAGAAAATTCTCAAGACCTACAATTAAATATCAAATTGGAAGGAATACATCTAGAGACAGTTCAGAACTACAACTACCTTGGACACATACTATAACCAGTGATGGAAAATGTACAACTGAAATAAACAAAAGAATAGGAATGGCAAAAAAATTTCAATGTCATGAAAAATATACTAATATCAAAACACCATGAAAAATATACTAATATCAAAACAAATAACACCAGGGCTAAAACCAAGAATAGCAAAATGTTACATCTTCTCAATATTCCTGTATGGTGCAGAAACATGGACATTAGACAAGAAAACAGAACAGAAAATTGAAGCCTTTGAAATGTGGATTTATAGAAGAATAGGTAGAATTGGATGGAAATAAAAGAAAACAAATAAGGAAGTTTTGAAACAACTAAAAATGAAAAGAGAACTACTAAACACAATTAGAGCAAGACAAATGAAATCTTTGGGTCATGTTAAAAGACACAAC
This sequence comes from Megaustenia siamemsis, assembly GCA_032433765.1. NCBI lineage: Eukaryota > Metazoa > Mollusca > Gastropoda > Stylommatophora > Ariophantidae > Megaustenia > Megaustenia siamemsis. The sequence continues at coordinate 132,297,243 of JAVIAB010000092.1, forward strand.
AGCCTAATAAAAGTAATATTGGAAGGGAAAATACAAGGTGAAAGAGGCAGACCAAGACTAACATGGACGAGTAACATCAAAAGATGGACAAGTCAGCCTATGACAATCTGCACCATCAAAGCAAGAGACAGAGTGGAATGGCGATCCATGGTAGCCAACCTTCGATGTGGAGACGGCACTCAATGATGATGATGATTTCTTAATAATTCTGGTGATCTGTCATTTCTCTCCAGATGGTATCCGTCTTACTAGCGCACATTCCTGATCTGTCTACTCGCCGTACCACTGAGAGCTGATTAAATTCAGGATTCTTGTCTTCCTCAACGAGTTAGGTCATGTGACCATACAGTCATATTCACGGGACGACTTTTGAATTAAACAGTGTTCAGCTTGGCTGAGTGGCTTTATTGCCTCTCGAACAATTCTCCTATTTATCTCTAATGACTCCTGTCTCTGAGCACACTGTATTAACCAATTAAATCCCATAATTTGGTACATTCTGACACCATTATTGATACTTATTTCCAGTTTGCAAAGAGTTGCAAAGACAGCTGTACAAATAACAAGGTTAGAATGTATCTCAACACCATTTTAAATCAATGTAAATGCTATTCCTACACAGATACAGATGGAAGTTTTTGACTTGCAAGAATAACATATTCTGAAATCAGGGTGGAGAGACTCGAAGATACTGGACTTCTATACATCGTATCTCCCACGTGATGAATATACAATGAGGACATCAAAAACCTAATAGTTAATTCATTGTTTGGTGGCACTTATGCATGTGACTACAAAGGACAAGAGGTAGGGTTTGATCCCAACCGACGGCTTCCGGGTTCACCCAGCCTTAAATGGGTACCGGATTTTATAAAGTAAAGCGGCACGGGCGTAACGGACTACATTACCCCAAAAATCATGTGCCGAAGGTCTGTAAAATTTATGGTCACTAACACCAGATTCCCTATACGCCACTTGGCGCGACGGGAATCTCTTCCCCTCCCCCCGTCCCTTTTTTTAAATTACTTATGCTTGTGAAATGTTTGTTCTAAATTGAAGTGGACTAAATTAAAAGTAAGAAGTTGATTAACTGAGACAAATTTAGAAAATTTACAACGCATTGCTATTAGTCAAATACCACCAAACCTGGACAACCTTGCGCGTGAAGCTCAGGCACAACCCTCTCATTAAACCGGTAAGGTTTCTATTTATAAGTTAATGTTGGATTTCCCCCCCCCCCCCATCCACATTTTATTGGGTCTCACCACTCTACCTTTCATACCACATTATTTTCTGCCTTCACTCTCCATCACTGATAAGATTGTATACTTTACAACCATTTGTGAATGCAACTTATGTAATTGTTGTTGTTATAAATTCAGAAGCCTGTGAGCTCACGCTCTTCGGTCCAACGACATGTATTGATATCTGCATGTATTTCTCAGTTCCCTTGTCTCGTAAAAGATGTTCAATTTATCAGAATGTAGAGTTGTTCTGATGTCAGTGAGCTTTGGGCAGTCAAAAAGATGACTTTCTACTGTTTCATGTTTGTGTTCACAGAGTGGACAGGCTGATCTGTGGTTTCATTGTATTCTCTTCATGTGGTTGTTCAATGGAACATGACCGGTTCTCAGTCTGAAGATGGTGGTTTTGTCTCTTCTTTTTAGGTTGTTAATGTTGTCATTGAGGTTTGGTCTTGACATGTACTAAAGGAAATATCTCTCTCAGTTTTTCCCATGGCCCATCGATTCAGCCAATGTTCTCATTTGTTAGAGGTTATGATGTTTTTGGCTGTGTTTAGTGAGATGAAGGCGTTAAATTGTGTCTGTCTGATTCCTCTCTTAGCTAATGCATCTGCCTTTTTCCCCTGGTGTGTTGGAGTGTTCTGTGATCTATTACATCACTATCCTATTGTTATATGTATTAATGAAGTTAACTATGTCTATGGTGATCTGTTTGAGTGTTTGTTTGTTTTACTTCCTAGCGCCTGCAGTGCTGATTCGGAATCAGTAAATATGACTATTTTTCTTTTCTTTGATGGTATGGTATCAAAAACAGTATTCATATGGTACAGTACTGTTTCTGAGGCTGTTATTTCTGCTTAATAATTAATGCATACTTCACCACATGGGCCCAATAGTTCTGCTGTTCCATCTGGGTAATATATCAAAACCTCATATCCAGCTTTGATAGTTACCTTTGTGGCTGCATCATTATTATACACATGTATCAATGGCTTTCCTTGCTGCGGTTGTTATTGATACAGGATAAGCATTTTTATCTATTCTGTCATATATTTCTGTACATATTTCTAGGTTTATGTAATTTGTATTTGGGGATAGTTCTGTGATGACCCTTGCTGTTTGTTGATGTTTATCAGATAGGTGGTATTTTTCTTGTATGTTCCTAACATGCTACAAAGTAGATATTTTCTTGATTCTTTGGTTACTAACCCATGTTTCCACTAATTTTCTGTTACGATGGTCTTTCTCCACTACTTTTTGCCTTTCATATAGCACCATAGTGCTCTCTTCTCATTCTGTAAAGGTTCTACATTGAAATGTATCTCTCACGCCACATTCGGTGTAGACGTCATTGCGCCACTGATGAGCCGTAGTGCAAACAAGCTAATTTATGTAATTACATCTAGCCCTCGACGTCGTCATAGTTTTCAGATCTGTCCTCAGATAATAAAAGGTTGCCTGCCCTCGTCGTAACCAATACCACAACCACGATCACCATCAACACTAGCACTACCACAATCCCCATCATCACCATCTCTATCATGATCATCACTACCACAATCCCCATCATCACCATCTCTATCATGATCATCACTACCACAATCCCCATCATCATCATCACTATCATCATCATCACTACCACAATCCCCATCATCACCATCACTATCATCATCATCACTACCACAATCCCCATCATCACCATCCTATCATCACCATCACTACCACAATCCCCATCATCACCATCACTATCATCACCATCACTACCACAATCCCCATCATCACCATCACTATCATCACCATCACTACCACAATCCCCATCATCACCACCACTATCATCACCATCACTACCACAATCCCCATCATCACCACCACTATCATCACCATCACTACCACAATCCCCATCATCACCATCACTATCATCATCATCATCACTACCACAATCCCCATCGTCACCATCACTATCATCATCATCACTACCACAATCCCCATCATCACCATCACTATCATCATCATCACTACCACAATCCCCATCATCACCATCACTATCATCATCATCACTACCACAATCCCCATCATCACCATCACTATCATCATCATCATCACTACCACAATCCCCATCATCACCACCACTATCATCACCATCACTACCACAATCCCCATCATCACCATCACTATCATCATCATCACTACCACAATCCCCATCATCACCATCACTATCATCACCATCACTATCATCATCATCACTACCACAATCCCCATCATCACCACCACTATCATCATCATCACTACCACAATCCCCATCATCACCATCACCATCACTATCATCATCATCTTTATCATGTATTCATTCGGCGATAAACTCTAAGGAGTTTACTTTATTTACGTGTTGTATACATGATGCTGTCGACCCTGTGTTGACAGCAGCTTCATCTTTCAAGTATTAATACCTCAATGCCATGTTTGTCGAGGTGACTCTTTTGTCATATAATTACACTGAATTTTTTAAATCCCATAGTTACATGAGAACTTAGTAATTAAACCTTTGCATGATAAATCTTGGGAGCCGCGATAACCCAGTGGTTAGTGAACTTGACTACAAAGGACAAGAGATAGGGTTCGATCCCAAACGACGGCTTCCGGGTTCACGCAGCCTTAAATGGGTACCGAATTTTTTCTGGGAAAGTAAAGCAGCATGGGCATAATACCGACCACATTATCCCAAAAATCATGTGCTGAAGGTCTGTAAAATTTATGGTCACTAACACCATATTCCCTATACGCCACTTGGCGTGACGGGGGTTATTTACTTTTTTTAAAATGATAAATCTTATGTTCAACCTTTTCATTGAATAAATCTTTTACTCCAATTTAGAAATGGGAAACTGAAGTTGAATTATTAATATTGAAATATTTGCTTTCCTTGCTTCCGTGAATTTAATATTTAAAAGAGTATCGCTGTAACACATGCAGTTATCAAATTAGACAACGATTGTATTTGTCTCTTTATACATTAATGCTGGATTTTACTAGATAACAAAGGGTAGAATTATATGTAGAGTATTTCACAACAAAAGATAAAGAAGTGAAAGCGTATTATGATGATATAGTTTGGAAGCATATAAGAATTCACAAAAAGTTCCACAATAATTATCTGGTATATAATGCTCTTATTTGTTGTATTATCCCTTCAAAATATGTGCATCAAATGCATGATTATATTAAAAATGCTATTGTCATCTAGGAAGAGTTTTGCAAAAAGGCATAGCAAATAGAAAGCTTTCTACGGACCTTATTGTGTGGTCATGAAGTGAGCAGGAAACGTCAGGAATGTATTGTTACCATAGAGAAAATTGAGGGAAGAAGGGACAGAAGGAAGTAGAGAGACAAGATACAGAGACTTTAAGTAAGAGATTTCATAGGAAGACAAAAAAAAAGAGATGTTAAACAGCTGTAGAGATGGAAGAAATTGAGAGAAAAAAGAGTTGTGGAGGGACATTATCGCATATACTTGCAGATACGATAATCAAATGCCTCTGATTACAACTTCTCACTTAGGCCGTAACTGATTTATTGTACAGTGGACCTGTACAGTACTAGAAAAAAGGACACTGAATGAGCTAAAAATAATTTCACATAGAATTCGCTACCACGAGAAAGCACTACTCTTTTAAATAAGAATATGTTACGTCTAAAAATAGTACAATTAGAGAATATATCACTTGGAATTGTCTACATGCAGAAAGTAAAGATGTAAAGAACTTCTTTTCCCGCGTTAAGGTATGTAGGGAAATATATAGTTTATGTATGTATTTTGCATGGACAAATTGCACAATTATTTTTAGTAATATGGTCGGTATCACGCCAGCTCGCCTTACTTTACCCCAGGATAATCTGGTACCACGTTAAGGCTTAGCGAACCTAGAAGCCGTCGATTGTAATCGAATCCAACACATTTTCTTTTCAAAGTCCAGGTCAGTAACCATTGAGCTACCTCGACACCCATCCAGTATGAACTACTCTTACAAAGAAGAAAATGTTACAATTACAACAGGAAAGTGCTACATTTAGAATGCACCACGTTTTGAACGCATTACAAGTTTGTATTACTTTGTTACTGAGTCGTCAGTCGCTGGACACTGCGGGACTAGCTGAGGCGGAGATCTGAGCACCTATGAACATGTTCGGAGTGCAATGATGATGACGCGCAGTTAATGTAGCAATTAAAACTACAAAAATAAAGTCAATAACTGGTAGAGCAGTTAATGTAGCAATTAAAACTACAAAAATAAAGTCAATAACTGGTAGAGCAGTTAATGTAGCAATTAAAACTACATAAACTCCATAACTCCATCCATCACTATATTGCCTACAATAATTTTACAGACCATATATTTTTGTATAATGTACCCATACCTGCTCGTACTGTGGCTTAACCTGTCTATATTTCAATAGGTCACCATCTCCTAACTAGTTAAGAGTACTATAATTAGTTTATTTACAATACTGACTGATCTCTAAGGCGCTGCACCACATCTGCCAAACCAATATATGCAATACATGTTTATAGTTTGTTGTTACTGACTGCTTATTCCCTCCCACTATCCGGACTCATCTATTTTGTGACATGCTTGACATCCAGTAGCCTCTAAATTAAAGTTACATCTGTTATCGTGTCAACATGTAAACGCCAATCACTCAGCGCCGTCAGTAGTGTCCATAAATAATGCTTACACAATAGGTGTCAGTGATATAAATCCATTAGTTTCTGTTTTCATTTCTCTTGATTCTGCTTCGTCATAGCAGTTTCCCTTGTACATCCTTGTTATCTGTTCTATTTTACTCTATCAAATGAACCTGTTTCATTGCAGTCAGGAATTCCCCATATCCGGTCCATTACATGGAACAGCGATTCCGTTCACAGGGTCGCTCCGTGCAAGTCCTGCTATACTTACAGGCGACCATTCCAAACATCGTTAGACACCTCTTGCGATATATGTGGCAGCTAACAGTGGCTCTCTTCATTTATCTGATCATCCTAGGGGCCTCGGTAGCCACACGCAGAGGACGGAAGGAGAGACGGGGAGGAAGGGGGGAGGGTTGAAGGGGAAGAGGGGGGTGGGGTTACTTGTTGTCTAAAACTTCGATACTACCAACATTTTCTATGAAATTACTTGTTAAGCTAAAGATATGTTCGTCTTTACAAGCCATTAAGGAGTAGAAGTCTAGTTGCAAAACATTCATTCACAAGATTTCTGTTTTGAAGCCTTTGGGGCACAATTTGTGAGAATACAACTTTAAAAATGTTGGCAATCACCTTGACCTCCTGAAATTAATTGTATGACCTTTTTAAAGGCTGAGAGGTTGTCCTGAAGAATACAATTTTGTAGGGAAGTTCAATTTGATCGTGCTCAGTCATGCATTTGGAGATAATGTAGGCAGTGCGTCCTCGATGTCATTTCCTTCCAAACCTACTGGAGATTATCAGTCAGAGATGGGACCTATGTTTATTTCATCACAGGCCAGAGCGCTATCACTACGCTAAGAAGGCTCTTACGACATCAATTATTTTCTAAATTGTCATCTTCCCAAGGCATCAATAATGGACTAGCAACGATACTGTTATCTCTCTGGGATGTAGCATCATGAACATAAACATTGCAAGCGAAATGAATAATGCAACGTGTCTCTGGACACAGCTCTATGGACAAAAGACATTAAAAAAGCAACAAATTAAATGCAGAGACTAGAATAATAAATTAGCAACCGATAATAGTGTTTTTTTCTGTGTGACAACTCAATGAGAATCACCCGGCTTCATAAACAAAGTTGATTGAAAAAACATTGATCAATGCTGTAATGTAACTGAGGCAGCTGAAACGTGTTTGATTGGATTATGTTTCTGTGAGAGAGAGAGAGAGAGAGAGAGAGAGAGAGAGAGAGAGAGTTTAAATTCCGGTGTATCTTTTAATTTTTAGAGAAGACAAGGACGAAGTAAAATTATTTAATGAAAGTTCACCAACGGAGCATTTTATTCTATTCTCTGGTCTATCTTGTTTTTTTTTAACGCCTGTGTTTTGTAATATAATCTCATGTGTGCATATTGATATATCTGGTAATACATCCTTTGACTTTGTTTTTGTAGTTTTAATTGCTACATTAACTGCTCTACCTGTTATATTCTTCTCCTTCTGTGATCGCATAACTTTCGCTTAAAACTTTTGTTTGTTGCAGTTTTCATTGCAGCATTGGCTGTTCTACCCCACCATTGGCTCCTTGCTACCAGCTTTACCGCAGCATTGCAATTATTTGCCTGTTCCCTGTTCTACCCTATGGTGCATTCCCCTATTATCTAAGCCAACCGAAAGAATTGAACGTAAAATTGTTTAGTTTGTTTTTGTAATTTAATTGCTGCACCGACTGTTCTAACTTCTTATGCATTCCTCTTCCTCTGCGCTCTCATTAAGATCAATGTAAAACTGTGTTTTGTATCTTTAGACCGTTTCAAACGTCTCCAGGCAGCACATACTTCAACTGCTTATTTATCGAGACTTTTACACAAGTAAAAGATTTGTAGTTTGAGTTGTTGCTTGCTGGGAAACATTCTGTTGTTCTGTCTAGTGCATTAATAACAATTATTTAGTATATTCTGTTGTTCTGTCTAGTGCATTCATAACAATTATTTAGTATATTCTGTTGTTCTGTCTAGTGCATTCATAACAATTATTTAGTATATTCTGTTGTTCTGTCTAGTGCAATAATAACAATTATTTAGTATATTCTGTTGTTCTGTCTAGTGCATTAATAACAATTATTTAGTATATTCTGTTGTTCTGTCTAGTGCATTCATAACAATTATTTAGTATATTCTGTTGTTCTGTCTAGTGCATTAATAACAATTATTTAGTATATTCTGTTGTTCTGTCTAGTGCATTAATAACAATTATTTAGTATATTCTGTTGTTCTGTCTAGTGCATTAATAACAATTATTTAGTATATTCTGTTGTTCTGTCTAGTGCATTAATAACAATTATTTAGTATATTCTGTTGTTTTGTCTAGTGCATTAATAACAATTATTTAGTATATTCTGTTGTTCTGTCTAGTGCATTAATAACAATTATTTAGTATTTTCTGTTGTTTTGTCTAGTGCATTAATAACAATTATTTAGTATATTCTGTTGTTCTGTCTAGTGCATTAATAACAATTATTTAGTATATTCTGTTATTCTGTCTAGTGCATTAAGAACAATTATTTAGTATATTCTGTTGTTCTGTCTAGTGCATTAATAACAATTATTTAGTATATTCTGTTGTTCTGTCTAGTGCATTAATAACAATTATTTAGTATATTCTGTTATTCTGTCTAGTGCATTATGAACAATTATTTAGTATATTCTGTTGTTCTGTCTAGTGCATTAATAACAATTATTTCATTCATTTGCTCTATGTGCAATGAAGACTCGCAAATAACACACTAACTCAATATCTAGTACATTTTATTGATAGGTCTAGCTACATCTAGTGCATATTATAAAAACACACTGAACACCTTATGTTGTGTTGTGTAGTGAACTATTTAAAAATTAATATTTTTGTACATTTGGAGATTATTCTGTCTGGCTTATTTTCCAAAGTAGTCTTTTATAATATTTCACATAGTGTTTATTAAACATTCTTGTATTACTTTCTTGTGTGATGAATTATGCTTAATTATGATCACATTGAGCCGAGATCGCTAATTCATGTTCTTTAACCCATTAAGCAAATCGACACAGCCAAATAACCAACCCTAACGGTTAAGATGCCTTCCAAGAAATGATAGGAGGGAAATTAGCACCTCTCACCAGATTCGAAAACGATAAATCATGTGTTGAATCATTTACTATGAAATTCAATTCGGCTATAGCAGATACAATCAACAAAATTCTCGGCAAACACCAACGGACAAAGAAACAGTGGATCACAGATGGCATATCAGACTTTATGATGTAAGAAGAAAACTCACGAAAAATATACACCAGAAAGCAACCACAAATACAAGGAATAAAACCCAAGATTCTAAGCAGTTTGAAAGAAAATAGCAAGCAAAAGAGCCGAGTGTTGTAAACATACCTTTTCCCGTGAAATTATTCGCTCGCTGATCTATCACCTCGGAAGTTTCCCTCTATAATAATATTTATCTATTATTATTTGTCTCCAGTCAAAACCACTGGAAACTTTTATTCTTGCTGTTTCGTCCTGCAACTGTTCGTCTGCAGCGCAAGCATTCACTCCTACCCTATCTGGGAGATACTTGCCTTAATAGGAAAATACAAATATACAGTTTATTCCCAAATTGTGTTCGTAACCCTAAGTAATAGTCATGTGTACACATGTGTGAAAGACATCGCCAATGATAGCTGCTTTTATTAGGTTGCTTAGTTGGCCGTGCGCTCAAGCGTTAGTTTCCCACGGCAAGGCGCTGTGTCGAGGAGTACAGGTTCGATCTTGTTTCGGTCAGTCTATTCTTCTTTGTATTTTGTTTTTGTTGTTGATTATTTTTTTTCGAGTGCTGTAAACATATCTCTTCCCCTGAAATAATTCGCTGATCTATGGCTTCGGAAGTTTCCCTCCATAATAATATTTATTTATTATTATTTGTCTCTAAAAGATAGCTAGATAGGGCAAAAATGTAAAGAAACAGAAGAAAACGCAAGTAAAAGTAATAGTAATCAGCAAATAAAATGGTTAAAGACTCAAACACAGATCAACAAACAAGAGTACACTAATGTACGATACATAACGAACATGTTTCACTGAAGCTTGTGGGATCGCTAATTGCTTAACAGAATACTCGTTCGAAGTACATAATATTGAAAATAATATAGAGATCCAGGGATACTACAGTGTCCAAAGTCTGCGGGAGGAGACTGTCCTATACTTCGCGATGAAGTTGAAGCAGCCGTGAGAGATTCGAAACAAAGAAAATCTCCCGACGGGAACAACATTCCAACTGAGCTGGTTCAAGCAGGGGATGAGATCCTGATAGTGGACTCACTACTAGCTGTAACAAGATCTGGCAGTTATGGGGTGACCGTTGTCATGGACTGAGACCTTAATTATTATGATCTCAAATAACGGCAATATCCGCCAGTGCCACAATTACAGAACTATCAGTCTTATCAGCTATCCAAGCACAGAAATGTTAAAGAAAATATTCAATCGTAAAACTATAGTAAGAAAATATTCAATCGTAAAACTATAGTAAGAAAATATTCAATCGTAAAACTATAGTAAGAAAATATCATTGCGTTCAGTCGAAGTACAACAGACCAGATCTTCAATCTTAGAAACCTGAGCGATAAATACCTTCAAAACCAACAGGACCTTTATCATGTTTTTTATAGTCGTCAAACAAAAGCAGTTGATAGTGTTTGCATGTAGCCCAATGGTCGATGAATATGCTGCACAACTTCTGTGCGAAATATGTCTCAGTATAGCAGATTTACACGTCAGCGCTACAACTACACCCGCAATACGTATCAAAGGGAACAGGAGGAATGATTGAAAACAACAATTGGCATTTGACAAGGCTGCTTATTCTCTTCTAACTTACTCAACATCTTCTTGGAAAGAATCATGACGCATGCTTGATAATACCGTCGGTGAGATCTATGCAACCGCGATTTACTGATGATGTGAAGGGTTTAGTAAGAACAAAACAAGAACTACCTGAACTAATTCAACAACTAGACAACACACCTGATACATATGACATGGATATTAATACTGAATAAAACAAAATTGATGACACATGACCATAGAGGCATTGTTACAAAATTCAAGATAAATTGACAAGAACTAGAAACAGTTGAGCAATTAAAATACTAGAAACAATTATTAATGAAAGCTCGAAACCTGAAATTTTGGCTAAAGGAACAAAAACTACAGCAGTCTTTGCAATGCTAAAATCAAACTGGAAAGATAAGAAACATCACCCTTGACTGTAAAATCAAGCTGATATGCACCTTCTTTTACCTTTTAGCTCCCGGTGGAGCATAGGTCTTCAACAAACACTTTCCAAGTCGTTCTGTTTTTTGCCATTCTTTTAAGATCATTCCATGTCTTCCCCATCATCTTCATCTCTGCTTCTATCTGTCTTCTCCAAGAATTCCTTGGTCTTCCTCTTTGTCTTTTCCCCTGGGGATTCCAAAAAAGGGCCTGTTGTGTAATACTCTCAGTTGGCTTCCGTAGTGTGTGTCCTATCCATCGCCATCGTCTTCGCTGTATCTCTTTATCCACTGGTATTTGACCGGTACATTTCCATAATTCCACGTTAGTGACTTTGTCCTGCCATTTCCATCCCTTTATTCTGCGCAAGCATCCATTAATGAAAGTCTGTACTTTCGTGATTGTCAATTTTGTCATTCTCCATGTTTCACAGCCATATAATAGGACCGACTTAACATTTGAGTTGAAAATTTTTATTTTTGTATTTAGCCTAATTTCTTTGGATTTCCATATGTTTCCCAGTGCAATGAAAGCTCCTCTTGCTTTTGATATCCTTATTTTGGTATCATTTTCTGTTCCTCCCTCTTTATCTATATTACTGCCCAGATATATATAAGATTGTACGTCTAGTAGAGGTATTTCTCCTAGTTTTATATGGTTATTGCCAACTGCATTAATTCTCATAATATTGGTCTTATCTCTATTAATCTTTAGTCCTAGCTGTTGTGATCTCTCATCTAATATACTCATTTTATCCTGCATCTGTTGATGGCTGTGTGATAGGAGAGCTATGTCATCAGCAAAGTCTAAATCATCAAGTTGTTTGGTCAGTGACCACTGGATCCCATTTCTGTTGTTTTGAGTTATTTTCATAATCCAATCTATGGCCAGTAGAAAGAGAAATGGAGACAGGAGGCATCCTTGCCTTACTCCTGTTCTTATTTCAAATGCTTCTGTAAGCTGTCCTTCATGCACCACACTACATTTTGTTCCTTCATACATTGTTTTTATCAGGTTAATAAACTTTATGGGGATTCCGTAATGACTCAGCAACTTCCAAAGCATTCTTCTGTCTAAACTATCAAATGCCTTTTCGTAATCTATGAATCCAATATATAGTGGGGATTTTAGTTCTAAACTTTGTTCAACTATTATACGTAGGGTAGTTATTTGATCAGCACATGATCTGTTCTTCCTAAAACCTGCTTGTTCATCTCTCAAGTGTTTCTCTATAGCCTCTTTTAGTCTCTCCAGAATGATTCTGCCTAATATTTTTCCTGGCACTGATAAGCATAATTCCCCTATAATTTGTGCACTCCTGTAAACTTCCTTTCTTTGGTAGTTTGATCATATAACCTTCTCTCCAGTCTTTAGGTATTTCTTCCCTCTCCCAAATTTTATCCAATAGATCCTGTAACATCTTGGTAGAGGTGTTAATATCTGCTTTGATGGCTTCCGAAGGAATTTCATCTGGTCCTGTGGCTTTACCATCTTTTAATAATTTGATGGCTTTCATTATTTCTTCTTTGCTTGGTTTTCCGCAGTTAACGTGTAACTCTTCTTCTGCTGGTAGTATATCTGGAGGATTATTTGAGCCGGGTCTGTTCAAAAGTTCTTCAAAGTGCTCTTCCATCTCTCCATTTGTTCCTTTATATTACTAAGCAGATTTCCTTTCTTATCTTTGATAAAGGCGTTGATCTGTTTGTATTTTCCACCTAATTTCTTTGTGCTGTTGTACAGTTCTTTCATATTCCCTTTATTTGCTGCTTCTTCTGCCTCTTTAGCTAGTTCATCTATATATTTCCTCTTATCCCTTTTAATGCATCTTCTCACTTCTTTGTTCACCTCTGTGTAAGCTTCCTGTGTCTTGGCTTTATTACTTCTTGTTTTGCTTTTATTTATGTCTGCTTTCTTGTTCTTTCTTTCTTTAATTTTATCCAGGGTCTCTGCTGTCATCCATGCCTTATTCTGGCGTTCTCTTTTCCCCAGTGTTTCTTCGCATGTCTCTTTCCATATATTTTTTACCTGTTTCCAATGATCTTCTATATTTATTGTATTTTCTAGTTGTTGGAGGACTTGGTATTTGTTTGATATTGTGACTGCGAATTTATCTTTAATTCCTTGTTCTTTAAGAAACCCTACATTGAAATACTTTCTACCCTTATTCGTTGTATTATACATTTTTAATTTAATTTTAAGTTTGGCTAACAGAAGATGATGATCAGAAGCTATATCTGCCCCTCTATATACTTTTACATCCTGTAAGGATGACTTAAACTTATTATTAATACATATGTGATCAATTTGATTTTCCGTTCTATGATCTGGTGACACCCATGTAGCTTTGTGATATGCACCTTGTTTATATCGATTTTTTTCTATACGCTTGCAAAACATGGAGCCTTACAGTCGAATTGCAGAATTAAGTACAATCTACATGGACGAAATATCTTCAATGCAATTTTCTGCGTTAAAGTCAATCTGATGATCCACTTAACAAATGTCGCCGATGAGGCCTGCGTACACACTTCAATGCTCTTCTTTGTCAAGTCCAAGTTTTTGAATGCCACCTTCCCCTGTCTAGAGTTGATATGCGATTTACGTCAACACATTGAGTGCTGTTCCAAGGCCATCGTTGGAATTGTTGCCACCAAGTATTTACGTTTACAACTCATTAATTTGGGCTACTCTGCCAAGTCAATCGCAGTTTTCACTTTAGAAATTGTGCATAATCTTTTCGTGCATTGTTGGCTGCGTTTATAAGAGTAATCGAGATTTTATGGGCGCAGCCATTGTTGTGTGTGCCACGTCATCACAATGGCTGATTGTATATCCCTAAAACGTCCGTACGCTAATAATGAAAGACGGAATGGAGTTTCGTGCGTGACTTAGTAGCACGGGGGTGACTCCCGAAGGTTCACGTTAGTCAGGAGGGATTCATAATTTCACAAATTCACATTGCAGGAAGATCTTACAGTCTGTTGTTTGATGTGCGACGGGGATAGTCCGATGACTAACTGTGTTTCACATGTTCGGATTTGGAGTCAATGTGATGTCCTAGCATAAAAAAAAAAGCGCTATACATTTTAAAAAAAATATGACGATCATAATTTTCAGGAGGACGTGAACTTCCGGTCAATATGGTGGACAGGCAGCAGGTACCATTAAAGGCTATGTCTGAAAAGTGTTCCTTGTTGCAGTTTCCTCAAATTCCAAATTCGACTTATTGCAGGAGCTACTGAGTTAAGTTCTCTGTGCACACCGTGAGCTGTGCGTTTCATCTATTTTGATCGTGTCTCGACATTTCGATTGTTTACGATGAACGATGATATCATATGATGGAGAACAGATGGCTGTGTTCACTTTCTGTGCGGTTTCACCTTATGTCGTTTGGCGTGTGCTTAGACTGCTATGATGGGGACTACAGCTACCTTTCTTTGTTTGAGAGATGAGATAGTAATTCGGATGATTCCACTGGCACGGGCGGTTGAGCAATTATATTCAGTGATACCGGGGCCTTCATAACCATAACCATAACGACAAACATTCGGTGTACATGACTTTGCCAATTGTGAAGGAACTCAAAATGTAATAGTTTGGCCACAAGTCTCGATCATCTGCCCTTTTAAGACAATTCTGAAAGGAATCATGGAAAGAGGGAGATGGAGAGGTAGATAGAGACAGAGATGAGAAGATAACAACGGAGAATGGACATGCCTAGACTTATCAGAGCCCCAGAAAATAGCTGAAGATAGAGATACGCGAAGGTTGATGAAGTTTATCAGTAATGCCCTTTGAATCCCAGGCTTATTGAAGAAAAAGAAGAAGTAGAAGAAGAAGAAGGAGACGAAGAAGAAGTAGTGGAAGAAAAAATGTATGCAGTTGAAGTGTTTTGTCTAATCCGTAGTGTGTTATATTGGAACCTTTGGGTCTTGCTGGTTTAGGTCCCCTTTTACATTTCGCTTTAACTTATGTTCTTCAATATTGAGATTAGATTCACCACCACCATTTTAAGTCAAATTCTCAAAAATTGTTGGCTCTCGATTCATCTTTTAAAGTAATGCAACAATTTAGCACCCAAAAGCACAGTGTGATAGTAAGTAGACACGAAAGTTGGGGTAGACCAAGTTCCCCGACTAAATCCAGAGATCATCAAAATAACATCCCTGTCATGGATTCACGAGAGGAAGTATAGTGAAATTAGGTCAAGGACAGTTTGGCTGGGAATGATGTAGCATTGCAAGATCGTGACGGTCGGATTGGGGACACTTTGCGACTGACGATCAGTGATTGAACACAGTTATTGGTTATTGGTTATTGGTTATGGAAGGCCTCGGTATCACAGCAAAAGAATTAAAATCCATAATTGCTCAACCGCCCGTGCCAGTGGAATCATCCGAATTACTAACTCATCTCCCAAACAAAGAAAGGTAACTGTAGTCCCCATCGTAGCAGTCTCAGCACACGCCAAAAGACATAAGGCGAAACCGCGCAGAAAGTGAACACAGCCAACTGTTCCCTGTCATACGATATCATCATTCATCGTAAACGAGCGGGATATCGAAGCAGGATCAAAACGGATGAGACACACAGCTCACGGTGTGCACAGAGCACTTAACTCAGTAGCTCCTGCAACAAGCCGGTCTATAGCATCTAGGTAGAGTGTGATGCAACGATACCTAAGTGAAAGCATGACATATCGACGATTAACGTGAATAAGGATCTAAACGTGTTGCATGAAAGTGGTTTACGTGTGATGAATCCAGAACAAATGTAAAATAAAACTCTTTAACAGTTGTACTAAGAGGCGGGAGAGAGAGAGAGAGAGAGAGAGAGAGAGAGAGAGAGAGAGAGAGAGAGAGAGAGAGAGAGATAGAGAATAGCCGAAACAGAAATATTTGTATTTTATAGAAAGGAACTCCTCTTTTGAAAGGTAGTGTTTTTTCACCAGTCACACAGTATGTAGAGTTAGTCCTGCATGGTATTGCTGCCAAACTCTGCCGGCTACCTTCTCCCTTGTTGATTTGAATCCAAAGATAGAAAGAGTAAAAATAGTCCCTATTATGATATTTTGAGTTTAGTGAGCATATAGTTTCCTATTCTGTTGTGGCCAGTGCGTAGGTGAATTATGATGTCTTGATCCCTCCTTGATAATTGGAGGTATTCATCCCCCTCCCTTTCCTCGTTATACTTTGGATGTTTTTGTTTCCATTATTCATGATACTGGCCTTTGATAATGGATTTGGCTTCGTCATAGCTGACCAGATTGTTCTCTTGTGGTAATCTTCCTCCTTCCTTGGCTAGTGTGTCTGCTCATTGTTTTCTTGTATATAACAATGTAGTAGTATCCACTGGACGACCACTCTACTGAAGTTGTTGCACAATTTGTCTAGAGTTGTTCTCATCTCATCTAGCTCGCTGTTCCTGGGTTTTAGTTTGAGCTGTTAGGACTGACAGTGCATCAGTCAGTATCACCATTTTCTTGTGTACATTATTTTTGTGCCGAATAGCCAGTTTTGCCTCATCTTTGAGGGCTTTACTTTCTGCTCTATGGTTGTTTGAGAATTTCCCATTAGCTAATAATGCAGTAATCTTTTCCAGATTTATTCAGCCTCAAGAACACACCTCCCCCTCTTACATTTCTAGTGGCGTTTTCAGCCGAGACGTATGTGAATAAGATGAATTATTTTAAAGACAGCAATTGTTTTGTTGTTGCAAGTTTCAGTTTTATAAATTACATTAAACGCTTTCTTCATATACAAAAAATTATAGTTATGAAGTCAAAAGTTCAGTTGCTCGCAAAAACATACAACCTTCTCATTACTGTGCAGTTTTTATTGTGCTGATGCAACTACATAAAAATCGTGTACACTGTGAGAGACTATTTGCTCTAGAAAATGTCGAAAACAAGATTATTTATTTAAAAAGATAATTGAACACAATTCTTTCGTCTCGAATTATTTCGTATTTTTAAATGTATATAGAGCTGTTAACAATTCATTTTTTACAAATTATACTTGCCTTTTTATGCAACTTTTGATTTCATTTCAGTTTATACAGTTTTTTTTTATTTTCTTCTTATTTATTACAAATATTATAATGTATTATGCTTATTTATTAAAAATACTTATGCATAACACGTCAGTGTAATGACGTCACATCGCAGATGTGGTATAAGCGCGATCACACACAAACATATTGTTGTTTAAAGTCTCTGAATCGTCCCCACGGTGTCTTGTGACCTCCGGATGTAGTTTTCGGCGAAACAAGACCCAGATATCGGTCTTTAATCCTCTCCGAATGTCAGTGTACCCCAGCCAACATAACGGCATCACCCCAGGCTTTATCATTGTAATGATCATGACGAGAGCCCATGTATTCTCATTGTGACCACAGGACATCCTTCTGCCACTGTTGTTTTCACAGAATATTTCTACCAGCAAGAATATGAAGAATGGAAACTGCAAGATGGCGCACATGAAGCTGGAGAGTAAGACCACACGTAGAGAGTCTCTCATCATAGACCTATGGAATACAGGTACAGTCGAACAATAATAACTAAAAAAAAATTAGCTAAACAAACAAAAGACAAGTTGCAACAATAAGTTAAATAACCATAATAAGTATAACTATTTTGGATAAATAATATCAATTTTGTATATATAGTAAAAAGTAAAGAGCCTCCGTCACACCAAGTGGCGTATAGGGAATGTGGTGTTAGTGACCATAAATTTTACAGACCTTCAGCACATGATTTTTCGGGGCAATGTGGTCGGTATTACGCCCGTGCCACTTTACTTTCCCAGAAAAAATCCGGGATCAATTTAAGGCCGGATAACCCGGAAGCCGTCGGTTGGGATCGAACCCTACCTCTTGTCCTTGGTAGTCCAGTTCACTAACCACTGAGCTATCGCGGCTCACTTTGTATATATGTATCGTGTATATTAGCAACTCGATCGTGCACCCTTTCCACATACAATTGTGTGTCATTTCTCCAGTTAATACTCTGACAGAGTCCTGAAAGACAATTTATGTGGGGCGACACACAAAGATCACAGCTCACTTTTTTTTTAAATCTGGTTCTCTACATGGCATGAAACAAGGTTACAATAACTTAGACTCCTGGGAGAAATCTACACAAGATCACAATGGGTAGCGATCAGTTTCGAAGTAGGCTCAAATAGATGTGAACAGAGGAAGTACTTTACTCATATAACCGGAAAAAGAAACAGACTTGCAACGTCACATATCGTTTATGCGAGCATCATTCATGGATGTGTGTGTGTTTTCCAAAATCGCTATGCAATGTCATATCTGGGGCTGCACCGTAAACAAGATACCTGAAGTAACACTATTTGGGGGCCTCTGTAGCCTACTTGGGAAAATCGCCCCACTGGGCTACCAACGTTTGGACAACCCGTGTTCGATTCCCGCTGGGAGCAGTGTCAATTGCACTCGTGGGTGGAAAAAAAAATCCCCCCCCCCCGGCGGTCAACCTAGTCGCTGGTAGAAGTAGGTACCAGGGTAGTAGTCTGGGAAGGTTATGAATCGTGAGTTTCGATGCTTGAAGCGACACTATCCAGAAGTCTCCGAACACTTCTGTATAGGCGGCCGAGCACATATGGGTGAAAATCTATTCGTGCTAAGACGCCGATTCAAGTCTCGTAGTTTACCTTTACCTTACCTCAACATTATTGTAGTCCATGTCATTCAAGGTCTTCCTTGTGCTGCATTTTGACAGCGCTCACTATGCCTTTCAATATAACTTTTCTCAGCTGTTGTCCAAAAAACGGTTGACTGTTTCTTCCTGATGTGTATGGTTCCATTTTAGATTTTGATTTTTCTAATAATAATTTCTTCTTTGGTCTTTAACATTGTCTAGGGGACTCTCAATACTCACTTGAGTGATATTTGTATGCCATTTAGTTTTCTTTGCGTGTGTTTGCATATTTCCCATGTCTCTTTCATAGTTTATGATTTGCTCTCTATATATTACTGTAATAAATGTATTCCTCTTCTTTCCTTCCTTATTTACCTTTCATCGTCGAGAGGACGCAGTATTAATCTGCAGTATTATGCTCTTCTGTTCGTCTCTGCTGCTGTTATATTTACTAGTGTTTCTAATATTCCGTCAATCCATCTTTTTCGTGATCGGTCCTTGTGTCTGGTGTTTTCGCAACGTTTATTGAAAGCTCGATGTGTTGTGTTTTAATCTTTTCGCCTTGTCACGTGGCCAAACCATTCCATCTGTTATTTCTCTATATATTCCGTGGCGGGGGTTATTCCCAGCTTTTTTCTCAGCTCTTCATCCCCGATCCCATCTCTCAGGCTGCCTCCCATCGATCGTCTAACACACCTCATCTCAGCAGAGCCTACTCCTCTTACTGCTCTTGCATCTAGTGTCCAGGAGTGGCATTGGTAGCACAACGTTGGATGAAGACTGCGCTGCAAAGTGCTCGCCTTGTTTCCAAAGTAATTTCCCGTTGGACAACAGCGGTGACAGCTGTCCGACGATCTGACAAGCCCTGCAACCACCCAGGGTATATCTCTGTCGTCTGTGAATTGTCGTGTGTAACCAGACGTGCTAGGTATCCAAATTCCCCCACGTTGTTCTAGCCACCCGCCGTCAATAGTTATGCTGATACTCTGAATGTATAAACTTGAAATATTATCATTATAAACAATTAGTAAACAAACAAACACAACAGAAAAAGTGCTAGAAACATAAATTCAGTATTTATGTTTTAAAAATGACAAAAAAAAAAAAAAAGATATTAAAGTAAAACCTAACAAAAATAACAAGAGAAAGTACATTAAACAAATGTTAAACAAATTAACAATAATAACAATATCAACTGGCAAGCAGATGGATTATTGATCTTCATCATCATCATCATCATCATCATCATCATCATCATCAAGTACCATGCCTGCTGGCGTAGGTGATCATGTATCTCTACAACTTTCGATCTCGACAGTTATTTATCATTTCTGTTGTTGACCATCTGCCAAGCCATTCATTCTCTTAAGCTGTCTGGTATCTTTTCTCTTTGCTTCCCTCTATCTCTTCGTATCTCAATTTTCCCAGTTGTGGCAACATACTCTTGCTGTTCCATTGTCATGACATGGTAAAAAAATGATGATTGTTTCTTCCTAATACTGTAAATTAACTCGTTTTTTTTTGCGTATCTCCTTTCAGAACGTTTGCATTGGTTTTCTTTGCTATCCATGTTATTCTCAACAGTCTTCTGTAAAACCACATTTTTACAGCCTACAGTGATTTTTATTGTCTTTTTACATCTTGTCTACGAGTCACATTCATATGTTAAGACTGGCTCTATATAACATTTAAAAACTCTTTTTCTTGTTTCGTTTGCCAAAAATAGATTGCACAGTATCTTCCTTATTTATTTGGAAAGCTGCTTTTCGCCTGAGCCATTTTGCATTTCACCTCTGTTGCACATCTACCATATGAGGCTAACATTGTTCCCATATATTGAAATTAATTTACCTGTTTTAATATTGTTCCACTTGCCGTTATTGTGCATTGCGGTGAAGTCTGGATTGTTGATAATTAATAATCCACTAACATGATGTGCCGTTTTCAAGACAATCTGAGTGATATTTATTTACGAACACATTTTTGAGATATGCTTATGGAGGTTCTTGCAATGCCATATTCTTCTATTAAAGTCAGTTGCGTTTAGATCAGTGAATTTCTTGAACAACTTCTCACTATTCTCAGAAAATCAACACCATGGGCACACACACTCGCGAACAACAAGAATTACGTTTCACCTTTCAGGATTCGGGCCCAGGTTTCTTCTCTTGGCCACGATGGAGAAGATAACATAGATCATGACGAATGCGGCAGTCACTGACAACAGCAAGAAGGCAGGGCAGAAGAAACTGACAAACACAGTCACAGCCTGGTATTTTTTCTTCCAGAGGATTTGACAAGATTTGGCCAACTGTCGATCAGGTCGATATGATTAGATTTACATCTTTAAATAATCTGTATAATACTATGTGGTTGTGTTTGCAGTGCAGTAAATGACAGTAGCTTATAGACCACTGGGTTAGTCACCAGTCAAGGAGCCCAGTGAGATAATTTTAAGAAAGGCGATTAATTTTATAACCACAAGGGAGAAACAAAGAAGTAAAAAACATTAAAAACTCATGCATGACAAGTAAATTATGTAGAATATTGTCATAGTAAAAGAAGTAAAGTACCCCCGTCACGCCAAGTGGCGTATAGGGAAATATGGTGTTAGTGACCCTATATTTTATAGACCTTCGGCACATGATTTTTTGGGGTAATGTGGTCGGTATTACGCCAGTGCTGTTTTACTTTCCCAGAAAAAAATCCGGTACCCATTTAAGGCTGGGTGAACCCGGAAGCCGTCGGTTGGGATCGAACCCTACCCCTTGTCCTGTGTAGTCCAGTTCACTAACCACTGAGCTATCGCGGCTCCCATGGTCTTAGTGACATAAATAAATGAATATCCAAACATGCTTTCCTGGTATTCTCAGTTTTTCGGCAGTGTATTCTCCCTCCATCCCTCCCCAGAAAAAAAACATGTATCCAATGAAGACTGGGGGATCTAGAAGCCATCTCTCGTAATCTAGGCGAACGTCATATCCCCCTAGTTCAGTCTTTGCGGTGACTTCAATTCTAACAGTTCGATGAGAACCTCAGGACAGTGTATATATTTGAAGACAGTTATAAACGAATTAAATTACACACATAAACTTCTACAAAACAGAGCAAAAGAAGAGGAAGCATAACCAGGAATACAATATAAACAACATCATACTTTATGGCAAGAAAGTGGTGTAACACCAAAACTTAATTTTATACAAACCTGCAATTTTCATAAATGAACATATAGCTGTGCTTGCTTGCGTTCGCCCGATGACTAAAGGAGTGTACTTCTTCATCATCCGCCCTCAAAAGGACGCTAAGTGGGCGTGTCTGCGTTGTGTTGTGGTTTACAGTATAACTGTGAAAATTGCGCCTTTCAGCCCACACATCCGACTTCAGCATGACATTTTTTAATACCGGGTTGTCTTCCCTCGTTTATCCCTTCTCGCTTGGCCAGACTAGACAGGTTAGCCTGTTACTAGAGGCACCACGGAGAGGTGGAGCAGGGTCTGGATGGTTCTGGTTCACCGATCCTGGCGCAAGCCATCAGCTCTGGGTCGCTGACAACTTCCAGCTCTGGTGCTGTGTGGCGCGCCCACGCCTCCAACATATAGCCGTGAAGCGTGTGCTATCTGCTGAAAGATACACTAATGCTTTTGAATGTAAATGTTGTAGAAGAATACTCTGAATAATATGGATAGAGAAACGAATAAAAAAACATGTCCATTTTGAAGTAAGTTGTTTTGTAAAAACATGAAAAAATATTGAAAAAAAAATACAATATTTAGCACTCATAAAACAGCTAGTTGGATTTGGGAAGATCAGTATGGAGTGCAAGAAAGCAGGTCGACTAAAAAGCAGAAGAGTAAGGAAAGGTTGGTGCAAGATGTTCCATACGAACTGCGAATAGCTGCTGCAAGAAACGCTGAACAAGAGAAAGGAAAGGTTGGTGCAAGATGTTCCATACGAACTGCGAATAGCTGCTGCAAGAAACGCTGAACAAGAGTAAGGAAAGGTTGGTGCAATATGTTCCATACGAACTGCGAATAGCTGCTGCAAGAAACGCTGAACAAGAGTAAGGAAAGGTTGGTGCAAGATGTTCCATACGAACTGCGAATAGCTGCTGTAAGAAACGCTGAGCATCTCGCACGGAACAGAGAAATCTTAAGAGTAGGAGTCAGGGAAACTACGTTCCAACGACGCTGGATTATGATGAAGATGTGTATGATTTGCAAGATTGTACAATAACACAGGTACGGATAAATAACAAGAAGAATGTTTTAAAAAAAAGGTCGGGTTAATTATTCATGCTAATTAGGTGTAAAGTTTCTTTTTATATTAATGATGTGTGTATATATGGAGATGTTTTAATTTAATTTAAATGTCAATTTTTTTTTGCTTGTGGGCATGTATAAAATTACAGCTGGAGTAAATGTACCGCAAATTGTATATCACACACATTATTGATTGCATTGCAAACATCTCCATTTCTTATCTCTCCCTTTAAAATAGTTTAACAAGACGAATGAGAAGATTCGTATCTTTAATACGCATCACTGTCCTGACCGTTATGTTTTTTTAAAGACCGCAGTTTCTAATGAGCAATGTCGGCTAATTACACATGAAACTGAATCACTAAAATGAGTATCGTGTAACACTATTGTCTACCTCATTAAATGTCGCTGTTGCTCCTGTGAGAAACATGGGCACTACCAATGATGATCCAACGACCCAAGGCAAGGCCACGAGGATGAAAGTGGCACATCGGTTTCCAGACCCTTCCATCATACGAGGGGTGAGTAGGTAGTAGAAACGTTCAACCACAGCTACCAACACCGCGAGGGTAGAGATCGACACCTGAACATAGAACACCAGCTCGTACACAATACAAGTGTTTACGTTATGTCTCCATGTCCCCTAAATAAACAAAACAATAACAGAAACACGTTTTATAATAAATTTTAAACAGCCTGGTATATGTGGCAATCAAAGCAAGAAACAGAGTGAAATGGCGATCCATGGTAGCCAACCTTCGTTGCGGAGACGGCACTCGATGATGATGGTATATATGGTTACGTCGCTGATGCACACATTTGTCTACAGTAAGCACATTTTTTGGGGGGTAGGGGGTGGAGGTAATGTACAGCACAACGCAAGATCAGTGTTTCTTTAGAAGAAGCGAATATTTGGAAGCCTTTCATGAGAAGTAAACCGTGATAGCTGTCGATAGTCATAGACCCGACCTCTCGTCTTCAACCAAATAGTCAAAAACTAAAGCCCTACTCTTACTCTATTCTTGGTAAAGGCGCTCCCAAAATGTACATTTTCAAAAGAGAGTAATCTTTCACACCTCACCGCACTGTGTTATGTGGAGGCAGTCATGACATATGGATGTCAATCATGGACTATGGGTCAAAAGATGAAAAAATAGTTTGAGGCTACAAAAGTGTGGTTTCACAGGGGAATGTTCAGGATACAACAGTTAATGTGGACGTTCTGAATGACCCAAAGGAAAAAGACAACTTATTTCCAACATTGGGGGGAGGGGGGAACAATTATCAATTGGTTCTATAATTCACGTTCCTATCGTTTACCTTAAATAGATTTTAGCTTATTGTCACAGGGTGGACCGTCAGTCCTTAGAGTGGCTGACACGTTGGACACTAAAGGTTTATTTTCTGGTTTCTGCTGGAGAGGTTGAGCTAGTCCATCAAGTTGAGAGTACAGTACTATGTTTTCTATATCAAATTGTTCATCGCTACTGGAGAGGTTGAGCTAGTCCATCAAGTTGGGAGTACAGTACTAGGTTTTCTATATCAAATTGTTCATCGCTACTGGAGAGGTTGAGCTAGTCCATCAAGTTGAGAGTACAATACTAAGTTTTCTATATCAAATTGTTCATCGCTACTGGAGAGGTTGAGCTAGTCCATCAAGTTGGGAGTACAGTACTAGGTTTTCTATATCAAATTGTTCATCGCTACTGGAGTAATTGCGATTCTCATTTCACTAGTGCTGAAAAACTAATTTTGGACAGCTGGAGAACGTGAAATAAGGTATTAATCAATTACTGACTGCGAAAGCTATTGGTCGTTTCAAATCTAAATGTTCACGATTAACATGAAATATCTCCTCTTTCCCTGCACTTACAAACTTGATTTTTTGCATCTGGCCTTGTTTTTCCAAGGTCCCACCGATTTCACAAAATTTAATGATGTAGGAAGTATGCTTCATCATGAAGCAGCACTTTCCTTTGATCTCAGTGAATTTACGGATCTTTTTGCTCCTGGAGAAAATAATTTACCGTACATTAATGGAAATCAGCTTCTCGACATAGGCGTCTCTACACAACTTGAAAGTTGGAGGCGTTTATCAACTGTTTACTTTCTATTGTTTACTTTCTTTAAAATACTATGAGAATGTCAATGTTATAGTCTTTACAGACGGTCTAAAACAAATCAGCGTATAAACAGTTCCATTAATGAAAACTATTTAAACAATATACAACAAAGAATACATTAAAAAAAATTAATTATCCGTTGCGAGCGATAACGAGCATGACATATCAAGCAAAGTTATTGTTTATGGGTACGCATGTGGCTAAAGAGTCCGATGTAAGCACGGGATCCTCTTCACTGTAAAGAGCTACATTGTTCGTTTTATGTCTTTCCATGTGACTTTCATTATTTTACGTAAACAAGACATATGAAAGTGATTTAGTTTCTTTGCATGCCTGCAGTACACATATCAAGAATCTTTACATTTTCAAAACGTTATCAACTTTAGCTAAAGATTGATCATGCGGACATATAAAAACGTCCATTATTATTTCATTTATTCTGAATCAGAGGAGTCTAACATATTGATTACTAATCTGGGCTGAACGAACGATAGTCCATTTTTTTTCCAATAGTCATTTTCTTCTTTTAAGACATGATCTTCACATTTGCACCAAAAATCTTTGTCAATCTGTGATAGAGCAGCATATGTCAGTCCTTTTATATCGCATAGTTTAAAACTTGTATTCTCAGCTGCCACCTGCCCTTTAATTTTTGCCCAAACGAGTTCAATGGGGTTTAATTGTGGATGATAAGGGGGCAGTCTCAAGCACGTATGACCATGCTGTTGAATGATTTTGTCTATTTGGAATACTTTGGTCTTTTGCGATTTCTTAACAAGTGACAGTAATTCAGGTTTCAAAAATCCCTCGTTAAATGGAATTCCTTGCTTTCTTAGCCAAATCTTTATAACATCTTTTGTACTGGTAGATGTAGGAATTTTGTCTTCTTCTGCCACAGCGTTGTGGTACGACGCGTTGTCCATTACCAGACAGGATGGTCTGTCTAGAATTGGAAGAAGAGTATTTTCAATCCACTCTCTAAATATATGGCCATTCATCTCGGTGTGATAGTCCCTGTTGTCAGTATAATTAGAGGTGAATATAAGTTCTGCATTTTTCACCAACCCTTCTTTTCGGCTGCCTGCATGTGCCATTATAATACGCTGTCCTTTTCCAGTGGGTACACATCTTTTAATACTTCCATCTGATAACTGCCATTCCTTTGCACTTGTGTGGTGAGAATTTATCCAAGATTCATCTAGAAATACAATATCATAACCTTGGTTACGCATTTCCCGTACTTCACGTAAATATTTACTCCTCATAGAAACTAAGTGCGGCTTCTCGCAGATGACATTTCTACCACTATCGTACTTTCTAAACGTAAAACCGATGCTTCTAACAGTTCTCCATAATGTTGTTTTCGACACAACAATGTCATTTTCTGCTCTCAGTCGAATTTTCAGTTTTCTTAAAGTCACAGTTTCTTTGGAATCGAACATTTTACAAATTGCTCTTCTAATCACTTCCTTGTCAAAACTATCTACTACTTTCTTTCTTCCTAGCGTCCTAGTCTTGATTGAACTGGACACTCCGTTAGCTTTAAGCACTTGTTTGAAAAAGCGTTTGCTTATACCCAATGCGTGAATAGTTCTCTTTTCTGGCTTTGAGATGCTTCGATACAGTTTTCCACGCTTAGCTTCTATGCAAAAATATTTATACACCTTTATTGCCACTGATTGCAATGTAAGGAACTTTACTTTTATACCCATTGACTAACAGATCACAAATTTAACGAAATTGCCCAATAATTAGGATACGCCGTTGCACATAAATCACAACAAAACGACAGGAAATGGGATGCACCGGATATAAAATTATAACTATGACGCGTTTTATGTGTTTTTTAGTGCTTAAAACAGGGAAATGGCGCGCATTACGTTCAAGATGACAAGTCCGTGGGTGCTCACTCATATGAAGTGGTAATTCCTCCAAATATATGGTTTGACCAAAATGCCTTAAATTTGTATACTTCAAATAAAGAATATTTAAAACTATACGTTTGTTGGTGAGGAAATGAATGTACTTCTTGGGACCAAAAAATCACAAGACCATATGCAAAATTTCAGCATTATCAATCAATTGGTTGCAGAGATATGGAATTTTAAACACCTTCAAAATATTTTGAAACGACCTATAACTCTTGTTCCCCCATGACATTAGTTAAGGAAGACAAAAGCCAAAAATTAATCTCCAAGAAATTGTCATGCGCAGGGCCATATATGAAATAAAATGTTTGTGACCTTATTGTTCCGATCATATTTTGGAGAGTAATGTTTAACAGGTTTAATAGCGTCTGTCTGATTGTCTTTCTTTATCAGAAAAAAAAATACTATGCCCATTATGGCTGGAAACTTTCGTTTGAGATCGAACTCCTGCCTGCATTAATTAAGTTCACTAATTACTATCTCGAATCCCTACAACAAATAAGGGCCATTTTAAATGTATAAAAGAAATGTTTTCATTAAAAATACTGCATCTTATAGATTATTGTGTTCATACAGAGCCAAGTATAAATGTGTACTGTAAATAGGAGCAGTTTCAACATCAACTGTAATTAGAAGTACTACAAGCACTAACAGTTATATAGAGCTCAAATATTTGTAGCAGAGATTGTCTGCGACGGAACAGTTACAGTAACCAAATTTACTGATTACAAGAACAGGAAAACGAACGTTATGTCCCTTGACAAATAAAAACGACCACAAACCGCGTATTTTATGTACTTTGTAGTTGCATGTAAGATATTACAGTAAAATAATAAAATTTTATGTTTCAGCTTTGTACATAAGACGATAGTAAATATCAAACCAACATTTCGTTTGTTAAAGGTTTATAAGTTGGACAAACACAAACAAGAGAAGACAAATCTATAAAAATCAGTAGAAATAGAGACAAATCTAAATGGTGGCCAGACTGATGTGTATCAATGTAAGTAAAAGACAAATGAGATCTCATACTATAGCTAATGACACGAAGCTACAGAAGTTTTGAATTTCAGAATAAAAAAGAGAAGCAAACAAACAAAATTTTAATGCTAAGATATGAATATATTACAAAATATCTCACTTGAATATAAAGAACTAAGCGGGCTATGAGACGGTTGGAGACAAATAATAATAAATGAATATTATTATAGAGGGAAACTTCTATTATCTTCATATTATGAGACGGTTCCCAAGTGCTTACTGGCTGCGTACAACAGAATGATAGACAACATTGTAAGTTTTTGTATTTAGAATTCATTTGGAGGAGAAAAAACAATGGTATTTTCTTATTGTTGCTGTAGCTCAATTATACGTATTGTTGTATTAAAAAGCCCACAGTTGTCTTGAGTTCCTTTTTCATGAACTAACTATTTAAGTTTTATAACAACGTTTGTGCACTTCATTTTGCATATACACATGAAAGACAGTCTGAAAAGATAATCAGAAAACACACAATTATAAATGAAACTATAAGGGAAAGGCGCATAGTCAATCTTGACCTACATATACAGACAATAATTACAGTTGTTTGTCCAATTTGAGCGGCTTGTTTTAATCCACACCATACAAGGATGTATACAATGAAGAAAAGACTGCAGACACAGAGTAAGATGACGTGACAAACCAAAGGAAAGTACGACATAGAATATCATCATAAATGAGGCTGACAGAATTGTCTTTTTGTTGATACTCAAAAGAGAATCAGAGAACATAAAGATAGATATGAAAGAAACTGTCATTAATTTAATAATGTTGTTGTTCTTTTTCTTCTAGAACAACATGTTCTTATTAATAGTTCTTCTTCTTCTTTCCTTCCTCATCTGCCTTTCAGCGTCGAGGGGAGATATAATTTTCGGTCTTTTGCTCTTCTGTTCGCCTCTGCTGCTGTTGTTTCCTAGTGCTTCTAGTATTGCGTCGATCAATCGTTTCCTTGGTCGACCCTTGGGTCTGGTATTCTCGCATCGTTTATTGAGGACTCGTTGTGTTGTGTTTTGATCTTTCTGCCGTGTCACGTGGCCAAACCATTTTATCTGTTGTTTCTTTATATATTCTATGGTGAGGGCTATTCCTAACTTTTTTCTCAGTTCTTCATTTCTGATCATATCTCTAAGACTGTTTCCTGACATTCGTCTGACACATTTAATCTCAGTAGAGATTATTTTTTCTTATTGTTCTTACATCTAGGATTCAGGACTGGCATTGGTAGCACAACGTTGGGATGAAGATTGTATTAATAGTTACACTAAAATAATGTTCATTATCGCTTCAATGGCTTGTTTGATTTTACTGAGGAACCTCAACGTAGGCGTGAACATCGTAGTAACGATGAAGGTTCTATTGTTAAATTTTTAAAAAGTTCATTAATATAATTTTCAATGATCGTAGGAATGTTCATGAGTATGAAATCCTGTACGGACAGCGGCACACAGCCTCTTCTTTTCGTCTGCCAAGAGCCAGGAGTTCAGTAACGTGTTTGAATGCAGCACGTGACCAGCATTTCGTTATTCGTCTCTGATACCTTCAATGGGTTCTAAATCTCACTTCACCTGAGCCTGGGGGTTACTGTAAAGCAGCCAACATCACTTCCCGCAACATTATAACAGACACAATAGCTGAACGTGACCAATGAGAGCGTTAATTCAACGCTACAAAGAGCGATTTGACCTCTCTCATAAATCCTCCAATTTAAAGTTCTCATAGTGATCTAATTGTTTTCATGACATTTTGCCGGGCTACTAAAGTTAATTTAATAGATATTTGTATTCTGGGATTACTTTCACAAATATAACTCCTGTAAATTACTTTCACAAATATAACTCCTGTAAATTACTTTCACAAAAAAGTGTCAATCCTGTAATTACTTTCAAGAAGATGTTCTAATTAAATAATTGCATCCATGTGGCTGCACACGTGATCGTAAATAGGTATTTCTGACGTGATTATACTCACTGATATTGCTGTACTTGCGCCAGAATTACTTCAGTAAGAGTATCTAGGATATTACAATTACCTGCATGAGGGTGTCCGAGTACAGAGGACAGAGGAATCCACCAACAATGAGCTCGATGACGCAAACGTTTACTATCAGCAGATTCTTGGGATGATGTCTTAAGTTAGAACTCAGAAGTATATTTATGATCTGAAAATGGTTTTGTTTCTAGAAATTATTAGACGTCATTAAGTGATACAAACAAAACGCATACTACGTTTTAAAATCATCGTTTAAGGAACAGAAATGTGTATTCAAATTAGATAATTCAAACCTTGTTTTTTTTTTGTATCAGGGTGGAAATAAAAACTCAGACCTGATCACCGAAGCTACTGCGTCGACATGCGAATTTTGTTTTCCAGCCCCACTGAAAATCTGCGGTTTCATCATCATCATCATCATCATCATCATCATCATCATCATCATCATCTGGATGCGTGTTATTCGCGGAACATTGGTCACATCCGAATTGCTTATTGGTGTTGTTGAAGTTGAAGGTGAACCCCTGGTATGCTCTCAGAAATCGAATACAATCCGTAACGATAAGAGATAATAACATATGATTGCTCTTCAATTATAGGTAGAAATAAAGAGGGTTGCAATGAGCAATGTTATAGGAAAAGATATCGGGTTGAACTTGAAAATGTGACATAGACATTGTGACGCGGAATTTAAAAAAAATATATTAATGTCACAGATCTCCAGCACTACTGTGAGCAAAGAACGTCAAAATAGGTTTACAAAGAAAAGTTAAAATCATGTTATATTTACTCATCATTACTCACTGTAGTGCACTATCGACTTGGGCTATGTCAAATAATATGCAATGCAGAATCAAGACAACAAAATTGTGGATAATCAGACAAAAACACTGCTTTTGATAAACATGAGGAAAATATTCTCAAAGATGTGACAAAGGTAATAATGTTGTAACAGTACACGGCCTGGTGGTAGAGTGGCTAGTACGCATGACTATTAATCACGGAGTCCAGGTACACGGCCTGGTGGTAGGGTGGCTAGTACGCATGACTATTAATCACGAAGTCCAGGTTCAATGTTAAAGTACAACGACATTTGTCAACGCCTCACGACATCGCGGTGCGTCCAGTTTGTGAAAATTTGTGCTAGTGATTTTCTTTTGAAAAAAAAGTAAGACCTGGCGTGATACCGTCCTCATCACCTGGGGTGGGGTTTGCAGATAGCAAAAAAAAAAATAAATTTTTAAATACCCCTGTCACGCCTAGTGGCGTATAGGGAATACGATAGTGACCATATATTTTACAGACCTTCGGCACATGATTTTTGGGGTAATGTGGTCGGTATTACGCCAGTGCCGCTTTACTTTCCTAGAGAAAATCCGGTACCCATTAAAGGGTGAGCCGGAAGCCGTCGGTTGGGATCGAACCATACCTCTTGTCCTTTGTAGCACAGTTCACTAACCACTGAGCTGGGGTTTGCTGATGATTATTGCAAATTACTGGACGCTAATGCTATATTCCTTATAAAATCCACTAGTCGTAACAGTAGCTTTGATTTAATTTAATTTATTTATCGAGGCTTGATCAAACGTTCAAAGTCATATTTGAATACTGAGTTGATATAACTGTTTTCGTCGCCTGTGCTACCGATAAGGGTTGCATGGTAGTCGACCTTATCAACAGAATTTGTCAACCCGCTATGACAGGTGCTGTGACATGTGTGGAGCGGATACGGGAAATTCCCGATTGTAATGAACCTGATTCCATGAACAGGAGAGAATAGGGATAATAAAAGCTCTTTACATCACGATATAACATCAAATAATAGACACACATCGGTACTTAAGATAACTTTTGTTACATCGAGAAATGGAAATTGAGTTATAGTCATAGACATTAGATTACTGACGATGTCCCTTGTCTAGCACATTCCGATCTTAGTTAAAAGTAACATTTGAGCTGAGGTACGTCAATCTCTAGCCACAAATAAGATTATATTTTAGGTATAGCTTCTTATTACCAGTTTATATGTTAATGGTTAAGTTCACTAAAAAAGCATCGTTTATTTATAGAGCCTTAACCTTTTTCTTGGATCTGTCGGGAGGACCGCACAAATAAAAGGTCGTTTATCCAGTGCTGTCACCACGCTATGTGTGGGTAGAAGTTATTTTTTTTTATTTCACCCACGAGATAACAGAAAATCACATTTCTGAAGTGGTTAAAAGCACCTAAAATGTCAGTAAGAGACAGTTGTGCTTAGAATGCTAAAGTCAGACTACATTGAGAGTTCCATTAGTATTGACACTATTGCCATGAATGAAGTTTCTCAGCATTTTTAATGACATGTACATCTGACTATGGAACTGGTAGATTAACATGATTTCTTCAAGGTTGGAAGCCTCCAAATATCTTTCCAGTTCTTGTAGTAATCGTCTATTTTGGACTCTGTTTTTCTGTTTTCTTGAAAGATGCGCCAGAGCATCAACGATCAACGATAGCATACCCAATATCTTCAATTATCAATATTGTGGTAGATAAATTATGGGCTCCACTGTTCGGCCATTTTAACGCTGTTTAGCAGGACAGCTGCTGGCCCAATGGATAGAACCTCTTAAACATAGAAAACAGTAAACACAGATTCAGAGCATATAAATAACATGTTATTTTTTTCTGTCGGAATAGAGCGACAACCAACCCACAAAAAAAGAACGTGTATTCAATTTGTTGTTATCATAATTGATGGAGATTATGTTTCACCTACCTATGATAGATTAAAAAAAAAACAATTTACCAGTTCGGGTAAGAGAAAAGGAATCTAAGATGGAATGCAAAATAAGTACCATAAAATGTTGCGCTGATGTCGAGTGTTATAGACAGAATGGCGCAAACATTAAGGCGAGTTGCAACAACCTTTCTTTTGGCAGAACACGGCGAAGAGTGGTCGTTGTCTAGCGCGCATTTATTTCGTAAGTTTTGTTGCTGCCCTAGCAGGATACAGCGCGAGAAAACAGCAAAATTCACACACAAAAATTGTGCTAAATGTGTTGAATCTATCATAACTAACACTAAACTAAAGTTTCATGAAGAACATAAGTGTTGGTCTTATCTATCATCACACAGAAAGTAAACATTACTCTGAGCTATTTTTGTACTGAAAGTAAACATTACGCTGAGCTATTTTTTTACAGAAAATAAACATTAATCTGAGCTGTCTGCGTACAGAAAGTAAATATTAATCTGAACTATATTTGTACAGAAATTAACATTAATATGAGCTATCTTCGTATATAAAGTAAACATTAATCTGAGCTATCTGCGTACAGAAAATAAATATTAATCTGAGTTAACTTCGTAAAATAACTATAAAACCCACCTGACTAGAATTGGCTAGACACACCCAGAGTGCCATGAAGATGTGGATAACACACAGCCCAAGGTGGTCTCCATGGCGCGAGTGTGTCTCTGGCACCAGACTCTGTGTAAGAAGAGTTGAATTCTGAAGACGCTCAGGGCTACCAAGACTCTGAGACCCGGATGACATTGGAAAACAATTAGAAATCTGCAATTGTTCACTTCAGATTTTGTTTCAAAAGAAAAGATCTGCTTATACGTCAGTACAAGATTTTGATGTCCGTGGTTTTAAAATTCTTATATTTTGTTCGAAAAAGACTGCCTCTTTGATTCTGTTCATGTTTATTGTTATCACAATGTTTCAATAAAAATAAGAAATTTGAATAGCGTATTGGCTTTTAATTGTCCTACAGGTCCAGATTTGATGAAGACTTTAGTTTGAAGAAGCTGAAAATATAACATTTACTGCAAAATCAAGGAAAAGCAACAGCACATTACTAATTATATTTCCTTTTTAATTAGTTTGTATATACAATGACATGAAAGCAATATCCTGTTACGTGATAAATGTTGCTATCTTATTAACACTTCTATGTGATGTTTCTTGGATACATACACACTTTTCACCCAGTAAAATAATGCCATGAATAAAATGTACCATTACTTAATATTATCGTGGATTTAATTCTAAACACAATTAATGAACGTGTACGGACATAAATGTAAGCATGCAAATGTTATCTGGTTTAGGTTTACTTAACAGAAGTAAAGCTGAATATACATTCCCCTGCCGCTACCGTCCAAAAACGATATCATGTACACTGCAAGATTGGTTCTTCTTAAAGTAATGTTGATAAATAATCATAATATACTCAAGAGAAACACGTTTTCGCTTAATACTATATAAGTCACTGAGCGTGTTTTTCTGGGCAACACAAGATAAAACGTGGTGCATGTTCAGTGTCATGGCGGCTATCGTGCAGTCGTTTTTATATTTTGGCACTTGCGGATATATTTAAATGATTTGCGTGACAGTCGAGTTATGAAATTATGTGTTGCTATTCCCCGTTTGGAGTATGTTTTATTTCGGATGCGTTGATAAACTGTGATTACCAATATTTAAATGGAATATGATTTATTCTTCTTTGTCTCGTGTGTTCGCGGTTCAAAAGTCAAGCACATGGTTGGACAAAAAAATGGCGCCGCCCGATATGTTCAACCCGAATATAAAAAGACTGTGTCGGTGGATGGGGTGGATGAATCGAAAATGACCAACGGCCCAGAAGGCGAAAACAGCAAAGTGTGTGGTACACATGAGGCATGTTTAGAACACGAAAGACAAATATGGCAAACCACCGTGAAAGAGATTGGAGCCTCATCACGTAACACTCCAAAGAAAAGCCATGGAGAGAAATTCTAGCAGACTGATAATATGCAAGACCTTCTTTGAGCAAGAGAAAATGAAATTATACACATGGTAAAGCCCTGGATACAAGAAGAGAAATCAAATAGATTACATAATGATAAAAGACAGATTCAGGAACAGCGTCAAGAAAGCCAAAACATACACAGGAGCAGATATTAATTCAGACTACAATCCTGTAATGATAAAAATGAAAATCAAATTAAAGAGAAACAAACAAAAAAACTAATTCAGCAACACCAATAGATATAGCAGCGTTAAACCAGAAAGATGTAAAAGAAACTTATACTGTACAAGTAAAGAACACATATCAGAAGCTACTTAAAGAGGGGATTGAGCAGTACAGAAGAGAAAATCCTGAGGAAAAAGTCACAACAAAATGGCAATGCTTAAAAAACAGTATGCAAGAATCCTGCAACACCTTGCCCAAAAAGGAAAGTAACAAAAAAAAAATGGATAACTGACAAAATCTTAGAAAAAATGGAAGAAAGAAGACAAACGAAAAACACTGCCAGATACAAGGATATAGACAATGAAATACGGAGATTGTGCAAAAAGGCAAAAGAAGACTGGCTCAACCAAAGATGTCTAGAAGTCGAAACTATGGAAAGTAAACAAAACTTAAGAGAGATGCACACAGAAATAAAGAGAATGAAGAATAAAGACAAACAAGCTCTACGAAACGGATGTATTGCAAACAAAGAGGGAAGAATGCTAACAGACAACAAAGATATAATAGATAGATGGCAAGAATATATAACAGAATTATTTCATGACGAAAGGGACAAAAAGCCGGACATAAAATGTACATAAAACTATAAAATCCTGAAATATGAAGTAGAAAAAGCTATAAAAACAATGAAAAAGGGAAAGGCAGCAGGACCTGACAATATACAGATAGAGATGATACAGGCTCTAGAAGAGTTTGGCATCGTAGGATCACAGACATATGCAGTGACATATACCATACAGGATACATACCAAACGATCTAAAAACATCAACTTTCATTGCATTGCCTAAAAAGAATGGTGCAGTTGAATGCAGTGATTTCAGAACAATAAGCCTAATGAGCCAGGTAACACAAATTTTACAAAAAGTTATACAGGGAAGGATTCAGAATTAAATCAATACTGAATTAGACGAGCAACAATTTGGATTCAGGAAAAACAGTGGGACAAAAGAAGCGATATTCAGCATGAGAACATTGATTGAAAAGTACACAGAAGTAAACAAGCCAATATATACCTGCTTTATAGACTACACCAAAGCTTTCGATAGAATACACCATAACCAACTCATAGACTGCCTAAAGGATATCAATCTAGACGACATAGAGATACGACTAATATGTAATTTGTACTGGGAGCAAACAGCAATAATAAGATATAACAAGGAGAACTCTACACCCATGGACATAAAAAGAGTAGTAAGACAAGGATGTATCCTATCACCGAGCTTGTTCAATCTATACACTGAGCAAATCTTTAAAAACATCTCAGAGATACCAGGCCTAAACATTAATGGAAAGATAATCAATAACCTAAGATATGCTGATGATACTGTTCTACTAGCAGACAATCCTAAAGACCTACAACAATTGCTTAATGTGATAAACATAACAAGCAAAAATATGGACTAGAAATGAATATCAAAAAGACTAAAACTATGATCATGAAAAAAGAAAATTCTCAAGACCTACAATTAAATATCACAGTTGAGGGAATACATCTGGAGACATTCCAGAGCTACAACTACCATGGACATACTATAACCAATGATGGAAAATGTAAAATTGAAATAAACAAAAGAATAGGTATGGCAAAAAGTAATTTAAATGCCATGAAAAATATACTAATAACAAAACAAAAATCAGCAGGGCTGAAACTAAGAATAGCAAAATGTTACATCTTCTCAATATTCCTAAATGGTGCAGAAACATGGACATTAGACAAGAAAACAGAACAGAAAATTGAAGCCTTTGAAATGTGGATTTATAGAAAAATAGGTAGAATTGGGTGGAAACAAAAGATAACAAACGATGAAGTATTAAAACAACTGAAAAAAAAATAGAACTACTAAATACAATTAAGACAAGACAAATGAAATTTTTGGGGCATGTTAAAAGACACAACAGCCTACTAAAAGTAATATTGCAAGGAAAAATACAAGGTAAAAGAGGCAGAGGCAGACCAAGACTAACATGGACGAGTAATATCAAAAGAGGGACAAGTAGTAGAATGGCGATCCATGGTAGCCAACCTTCGTTGCGGAGAAGGCACTCGATGATGATGATGATGTTCAGTGTGGGTGGTACACACTTTGCCGTCTAGTTACAAGTGTCTAGCGCTATTTGTTGGGAGGTATTCATGGAAAATTACATGTAAACTGGCGTAGATGTAATTTATCACAGATAAATTGGTAAGTAATTGTTTAGATATAGCCAAATATAAGCAAAAGCTTAATCGTTCAAATAGAGGCTACCAAGAGCCAAATTCAATATCAAACATTTTTTTTTCACATTGTCAAATTTGAATCAACATCAGTGATCTATTATTATCGAGTGTTGCCTGCTTGAATGGCTATATCGATTGTATTACAAAATGTCAATAATCACCGAAAAACTATATCACACATTCAAGCACGTTACAATCACCTTGGATCAACTGCTGACAGCATTCAAGCGTGTTGCAATCACCTTGGATCAACTGCTGACAGCATTCAAGCGTGTTACAATCACCTTGGATCAACTGCTGACAGCATTCAAGCGTGTTACAATCACCTTGGATCAACTGCTGACAGCATTCAAGCGTGTTACAATCACCTTGGATCAACTGCTGACAGCATTCAAGCGTGTTACAATCACCTTGGATCAACTGCTGACAGCATTCAAGCGTGTTACAATCACCTTGGATCAACTGTTGACAGCATTCAAGCACGTTACAATCACCTTGGATCAACTGCTGACAGCATTCAAGCGTGTTACAATCACCTTGGATCAACTACTGACAGAATTCAAGCACGTTACAATCACCTTGGATCAACTGCTGACAGCATTCAAGCGTGTTACAATCACCTTGGATCAACTGCCGATGACATTCAAGCACGTTACAATCACATTGGATCAGCTGCTGACAGCCACAGAAGTGGTCGACCACCAATAACTACCCCTCCACTAGACCGTCTCATGCGTCTTATGCATCTTCGTAACATGTTTATCCGGGCAACATAGACGGCTAAGAACATTGCAGACATATGACGTCAGTACATCATTGCACAACACTCTTAGAGGGGCATATTTATCAACTAGAGTGTGAAGCAAGTTTCAAGTCGTTCAATAAATCAACTACAGTTCGCAGCAAGTTTCAAGTCGTTCAATAAATCAATGAGAGTGTGCAGCAAGTTTCAAGTCGTTCAATAAATCAACTAGAGTGTGCAGCAAGTTTCAAGTCGTTCAATAAATCAACTAGAGTGTGCAGCAAGCTTCAAGTCGTTCAATAAATCAACTAGAGTGCGCAGCAAGTTTCAAGTATTTCAATAAATCAACTAGAGTGTGCAGCAAGTTTCAAGTCGTTCAATAAATCAACTAGAGTGTGCAGCAATTTTCAAGTCGTTCAATAAATCAACTAGAGTGTGCAGCAAGTTTCAAGTCGTTCAATAAATCAACTAGAGTGCACAGCAAGTTTCAAGTCGTTCAATAAATCAACTAGAGTGTGCAGCAAGCTTCAAGTCGTTCAATAAATCAACTAGAGTGCACAGCAAGTTTCAAGTCGTTCAATAAATCAACTAGAGTGTGCAGCAAGCTTCAAGTCGTTCAATAAATCAACTAGAGTGTGCAGCAAGCTTCAAGTCGTTCAATAAATCAACTAGAGTGTGCAGCAAGCTCCAAGTCGTTCAATAAATCAACTAGAGTGCACAGCAAGTTTCAAGTCGTTCAATAAGTCAACTAGAGTGTGCAGCAAGCTTCAAGTCGTTCAATAAATCAACTAGAGTGCACAGCAAGTTTCAAGTCGTTCAATAAATCAACTAGAGTGTGCAACAAGCTTCAAGTCGTTCAATAAATCAACTAGAGTGCACAGCAAGCTTCAAGTCGTTCAATAAATCAACTAGAGTGTGCAGCAAGCTTCAAGTCGTTCAATAAATCAACTAGAGTGCACAGCAAGTTTCAAGTCGTTCAATAAATCAACTAGAGTGCGAATCAAGTTTCAAGTCGTTCAATAAATCAACTAGAGTGTACAGCAAGTTTCAAGTCGTTCAATAAATCAACAAGAGTGCACAGCAAGTTTCAAGTCGTTCAATAAATCAACTAGAGTGTGTAGCAAGCTTCAAGTCGTTCAATAAATCAACTAGAGTGCACAGCAAGCTTCAAGTCGTTCAATAAATTACTAGAGTGTGCAGCAAGCTTCAAGTCGTTCAATAAATCAACTAGAGTGCACAGCAAGTTTCAAGTCGTTCAATAAATCAACTACAGTTCGCAGCAAGCTTCAAGTCGTTCAATAAATCAACTAGAGTGCGAATCAAGTTTCAAGTCGTTCAATAAATCAACTAGAGTATGCAGCAAGTTTCAAGTCGTTCAATAAATCAACTAGAGTGTGCAGCAAGTTTCAAGTCGTTCAATAAATCAACTAGAGTGCACAGCAAGTTTCAAGTCGTTCAATAAATCAACTACAGTTCGCAGCAAGCTTCAAGTCGTTCAATAAATCAACTAGAGTGCGAATCAAGTTTCAAGTCGTTCAATAAATCAACTAGAGTATGCAGCAAGTTTCAAGTCGTTCAATAAATCAACTAGAGTGTGCAGCAAGTTTCAAGTCGTTCAATAAATCAGCTAGAGTGCGCAGCAAGTTTCAAGTCGTTCAATAAATCAATGAGAGTGTGCAGCAAGTTTCAAGTCGTTCAATAAATCAACTGGAGTGTGCAGCAAGTTTCAAGTCGTTCAATAAATCAACTAGAGTGTGCAGCAATTTTCAAGTCGTTCAATAAATCAACTAGAGTGTGCAGCAAGTTTCAAGTCGTTCAATAAATCAACTAGAGTGCACAGCAAGCTTCAAGTCGTTCAATAAATCAACTAGAATGTGCAGCAAGCTTCAAGTCGTTCAATAAATAAACTAGAGTGCACAGCAAGTTTCAAGTCGTTCAATAAATCAACTAGAGTGTGCAGCAAGCTTCAAGTCGTTCAATAAATCAACTAGAGTGTGCAGCAAGCTTCAAGTCGTTCAATAAATCAACTAGAGTGTGCAGCAAGCTCCAAGTCGTTCAATAAATCAACTAGAGTGCACAGCAAGTTTCAAGTCGTTCAATAAGTCAACTAGAGTGTGCAGCAAGCTTCAAGTCGTTCAATAAATCAACTAGAGTGCACAGCAAGTTTCAAGTCGTTCAATAAATCAACTAGAGTGTGCAACAAGCTTCAAGTCGTTCAATAAATCAACTAGAGTGCACAGCAAGCTTCAAGTCGTTCAATAAATCAACTAGAGTGTGCAGCAAGCTTCAAGTCGTTCAATAAATCAACTAGAGTGCACAGCAAGTTTCAAGTCGTTCAATAAATCAACTAGAGTGCGAATCAAGTTTCAAGTCGTTCAATAAATCAACTAGAGTGTGCAGCAAGTTTCAAGTCGTTCAATAAATCAACAAGAGTGCACAGCAAGTTTCAAGTCGTTCAATAAATCAACTAGAGTGTGCAGCAAGCTTCAAGTCGTTCAATAAATCAACTAGAGTGCACAGCAAGCTTCAAGTCGTTCAATAAATTACTAGAGTGTGCAGCAAGCTTCAAGTCGTTCAATAAATCAACTAGAGTGCACAGCAAGTTTCAAGTCGTTCAATAAATCAACTACAGTTCGCAGCAAGCTTCAAGTCGTTCAATAAATCAACTAGAGTGTGCAGCAAGTTTCAAGTCGTTCAATAAATCAACTAGAGTATGCAGCAAGTTTCAAGTCGTTCAATAAATCAACTAGAGTGTGCAGCAAGTTTCAAGTCGTTCAATAAATCAGCTAGAGTGCGCAGCAAGTTTCAAGTCGTTCAATAAATCAACTAGAGTGTGCAGCAAGCTTCAAGTCGTTCAATAAATCAACTAGAGTGCACAGCAAGTTTCAAGTCGTTCAATAAATTACTAGAGTGTGCAGCAAGCTTCAAGTCGTTCAATAAATCAACTAGAGTGCACAGCAAGTTTCAAGTCGTTCAATAAATCAACTACAGTTCGCAGCAAGCTTCAAGTCGTTCAATAAATCAACTAGAGTGCGAATCAAGTTTCAAGTCGTTCAATAAATCAACTAGAGTATGCAGCAAGTTTCAAGTCGTTCAATAAATCAACTAGAGTGTGCAGCAAGTTTCAAGTCGTTCAATAAATCAGCTAGAGTGCGCAGCAAGTTTCAAGTCGTTCAATAAATCAATGAGAGTGTGCAGCAAGTTTCAAGTCGTTCAATAAATCAACTAGAGTGTGCAGCAAGTTTCAAGTCGTTCAATAAATCAACTAGAGTGTGCAGCAATTTTCAAGTCGTTCAATAAATCAACTAGAGTGTGCAGCAAGTTTCAAGTCGTTCAATAAATC
The DNA here is from genome assembly GCA_032433765.1 of Megaustenia siamemsis. NCBI lineage: Eukaryota > Metazoa > Mollusca > Gastropoda > Stylommatophora > Ariophantidae > Megaustenia > Megaustenia siamemsis. Next base: position 132,338,786 of record JAVIAB010000092.1, read on the forward strand.
AACTAGAGTGCACAGCAAGCTTCAAGTCGTTCAATAAATCAACTAGAGTGTGCAGCAAGCTTCAAGTCGTTCAATAAATCAACTAGAGTGCACAGCAAGTTTCAAGTCGTTCAATAAATCAACAAGAGTGCACAGCAAGTTTCAAGTCGTTCAATAAATCAACTAGAGTGTGCAGCAAGCTTCAAGTCGTTCAATAAATCAACTAGAGTGCACAGCAAGCTTCAAGTCGTTCAATAAATTACTAGAGTGTGCAGCAAGCTTCAAGTCGTTCAATAAATCAACTAGAGTGCACAGCAAGTTTCAAGTCGTTCAATAAATCAACTAGAGTGTGCAGCAAGTTTCAAGTCGTTCAATAAATCAGCTAGAGTGCGCAGCAAGTTTCAAGTCGTTCAATAAATCAATGAGAGTGTGCAGCAAGTTTCAAGTCGTTCAATAAATCAACTAGAGTGTGCAGCAAGTTTCAAGTCGTTCAATAAATCAACTAGAGTGTGCAGCAATTTTCAAGTCGTTCAATAAATCAACTAGAGTGTGCAGCAAGTTTCAAGTCGTTCAATAAATCAACTAGAGTGCACAGCAAGCTTCAAGTCGTTCAATAAATCAACTAGAGTGTGCAGCAAGCTTCAAGTCGTTCAATAAATCAACTAGAGTGCACAGCAAGTTTCAAGTCGTTCAATAAATCAACTAGAGTGTGCAGCAAGCTTCAAGTCGTTCAATAAATCAACTAGAGTGTGCAGCAAGCTTCAAGTCGTTCAATAAATCAACTAGAGTGTGCAGCAAGCTCCAAGTCGTTCAATAAATCAACTAGAGTGCACAGCAAGCTTCAAGTCGATCAATAAGTCAACTAGAGTGTGCAGCAAGCTTCAAGTCGTTCAATAAATCAACTAGAGTGCACAGCAAGTTTCAAGTCGTTCAATAAATCAACTAGAGTGTGCAACAAGCTTCAAGTCGTTCAATAAATCAACTAGAGTGCACAGCAAGCTTCAAGTCGTTCAATAAATCAACTAGAGTGCACAGCAAGTTTCAAGTCGTTCAATAAATCAACTAGAGTGCGAATCAAGTTTCAAGTCGTTCAATAAATCAACTAGAGTGTGCAGCAAGTTTCAAGTCGTTCAATAAATCAACAAGAGTGCACAGCAAGTTTCAAGTCGTTCAATAAATCAACTAGAGTGTGCAGCAAGCTTCAAGTCGTTCAATAAATCAACTAGAGTGCACAGCAAGCTTCAAGTCGTTCAATAAATTACTAGAGTGTGCAGCAAGCTTCAAGTCGTTCAATAAATCAACTAGAGTGCACAGCAAGTTTCAAGTCGTTCAATAAATCAACTACAGTTCGCAGCAAGCTTCAAGTCGTTCAATAAATCAACTAGAGTGCGAATCAAGTTTCAAGTCGTTCAATAAATCAACTAGAGTATGCAGCAAGTTTCAAGTCGTTCAATAAATCAACTAGAGTGCACAGCAAGTTTCAAGTCGTTCAATAAATCAGCTAGAGTGCGCAGCAAGTTTCAAGTCGTTCAATAAATCAACTAGAGTGTGCAGCAAGCTTCAAGTCGTTCAATAAATCAACTAGAGTGCACAGCAAGCTTCAAGTCGTTCAATAAATTACTAGAGTGTGCAGCAAGCTTCAAGTCGTTCAATAAATCAACTAGAGTGCACAGCAAGTTTCAAGTCGTTCAATAAATCAACTACAGTTCGCAGCAAGCTTCAAGTCGTTCAATAAATCAACTAGAGTGCGAATCAAGTTTCAAGTCGTTCAATAAATCAACTAGAGTATGCAGCAAGTTTCAAGTCGTTCAATAAATCAACTAGAGTGTGCAGCAAGTTTCAAGTCGTTCAATAAATCAGCTAGAGTGCGCAGCAAGTTTCAAGTCGTTCAATAAATCAATGAGAGTGTGCAGCAAGTTTCAAGTCGTTCAATAAATCAACTAGAGTGTGCAGCAAGTTTCAAGTCGTTCAATAAATCAACTAGAGTGTGCAGCAAGCTTCAAGTCGTTCAATAAATCAACTAGAGTGCGCAGCAAGTTTCAAGTCGTTCAATAAATCAACTAGAGTGTGCAGCAAGTTTCATGTCGTTCAATAAATCAACTAGAGTGTGCAGCAAGTTTCAAGTCGTTCAATAAATCAACTAGAGTTTGCAGCAAGTTTCAAGTCGTTCAATAAATCAACTAGAGTGCACAGCAAGCTTCAAGTCGTTCAATAAATCAACTAGAGTGTGCAGCAAGCTTCATGTCGTTCAATAAATCAACTAGAGTGCACAGCAAGTTTCAAGTCGTTCAATAAATCAACTAGAGTGTGCAGCAAGCTTCAAGTCGTTCAATAAATCAACTAGAGTGTGCAGCAAGCTTCAAGTCGTTCAATAAATCAACTAGAGTGTGCAGCAAGCTTCAAGTCGATCAATAAATAAACTAGAGTGCACAGCAAGTTTCAAGTCGTTCAATAAATCAACTAGAGTGTGCAGCAAGCTTCAAGTCGTTCAATAAATCAACTAGAGTGTGCAGCAAGCTTCAAGTCGTTCAATAAATCAACTAGAGTGCACAGCAAGTTTCAAGTCGTTCAATAAATCAACTAGAGTGCGAATCAAGTTTCAAGTCGTTCAATAAATCAACTAGAGTGCACAGCAAGCTTCAAGTCGTTCAATAAATCAACTAGAGTGTGCAGCAAGCTTCAAGTCGTTCAATAAATCAACTAGAGTACACAGCAAGTTTCAAGTCGTTCAATAAATCAACTAGAGTGTGCAGCAAGCTTCAAGTCGTTCAATAAATCAACTAGAGTGTGCAGCAAGCTTCAAGTCGTTCAATAAATCAACTAGAGTGTGCAGCAAGCTTCAAGTCGATCAATAAATAAACTAGAGTGCACAGCAAGTTTCAAGTCGTTCAATAAATCAACTAGAGTGTGCAGCAAGCTTCAAGTCGTTCAATAAATCAACTAGAGTGTGCAGCAAGCTTCAAGTCGTTCAATAAATCAACTAGAGTGCACAGCAAGTTTCAAGTCGTTCAATAAATCAACTAGAGTGCGAATCAAGTTTCAAGTCGTTCAATAAATCAACTAGAGTGTGCAGCAAGTTTCAAGTCGTTCAATAAATCAACAAGAGTGCACAGCAAGTTTCAAGTCGTTCAATAAATCAACTAGAGTGTGCAGCAAGCTTCAAGTCGTTCAATAAATCAACTAGAGTGCACAGCAAGCTTCAAGTCGTTCAATAAATCAACTAGAATGTGCAGCAAGCTTCAAGTCGTTCAATAAATCAACTAGAGTGCACAGCAAGTTTCAAGTCGTTCAATAAATCAACTAAAGTGCACAGCAAGTTTCAAGTCGTTCAATAAATCAACTAGAGTGTGCAGCAAGCTTCAAGTCGTTCAATAAATCAACTAGAGTACGAATCAAGTTTCAAGTCGTTCAATAAATCAACTAGAGTGTGCAGCAAGTTTCAAGTCGTTCAATAAATCAACTAGAGTGTGCAGCAAGCTTCAAGTTGTTCAATAAATCAACTAGAGTGCACAGCAAATTTCAAGTCGTTCAATAAATCAACTAGAGTGTGCAGCAAGCTTCAAGTCGTTCAATAAATCAACTAGAGTGTGCAGCAAGCTTCAAGTCGTTCAATAAATCAACTAGAGTGTGCAGCAAGCTTCAAGTCGTTCAATAAATCAACTAGAGTGTGCAGCAAGCTTCAAGTCGTTCAATAAATCAACTAGAGTATGCAGCAAGCTTCAAGTCGTTCAATAAATCAACTAGAGTGCACAGCAAGTTTCAAGTCGTTCAATAAATCAACAAGAGTGTGCAGCAAGTTTCAAGTCGTTCAATAAATCAACTAGAGTTTGCAGCAAGTTTCAAGTCGTTCAATAAATCAACTAGAGTGCACAGCAAGTTTCAAGTCGTTCAATAAATCAACTAGAGTGTGCAGCAAGTTTCAAGTCGTTCAATAAATCAACTAAAGTATTCAGCAAGTTTCAAGTCGTTCAATAAATCAACTAGAGTGCACAGCAAGTTTCAAGTCGTTCAATAAATCAACTAGAGTGTGATGCAAGTTTCAAGTCGTTCGATAAATCAACTAGAGTGCACAGCAAGTTTCAAGTCGTTCAATAAATCAACTAGAGTGCACAGCAATTTTCAAGTCATTCAATAAATCAACTAGAGTGCGAATCAAGTTTCAAGTCGTTCAATAAATCAACTAGAGTGCACAGCAAGTTTCAAGTCGTTCAATAAATCAACTAGAGTGCACAGCAAGTTTCAAGTCATTCAATAAATCAACTAGAGTGCGAATCAAGTTTCAAGTCGTTCAATAAATCAACTAGAGTGCACAGCAAGTTTCAAGTCGTTCAATAAATCAACTAGAGTGCACAGCAAGTTTCAAGTCGTTCAATAAATCAACTAGAGTGTGCAGCAAGTTTCAAGTCGTTCAATAAATCAACTAGAGTGCGAATCAAGTTTCAAGTCGTTCAATAAATCAACTAGAGTGCACAGCAAGTTTCAAGTCGTTCAATAAATCAACTAGAGTGCGAATCAAGTTTCAAGTCGTTCAATAAATCAACTAGAGTGTGCAGCAAGTTTCAAGTCGTTCAATAAATCAACTAGAGTGTGCAGCAAGCTTCAAGTCGTTCAATAAATAAACTAGAGTGCACAGCAAGTTTCAAGTCGTTCAATAAATCAACTAGAGTGTGCAGCAAGCTTCAAGTCGTTCAATAAATCAACTAGAGTGTGCAGCAAGCTTCAAGTCGTTCAATAAATCAACTAGAGTGTGCAGCAAGCTCCAAGTCGTTCAATAAATCAACTAGAGTGCACAGCAAGTTTCAAGTCGTTCAATAAGTCAACTAGAGTGTGCAGCAAGCTTCAAGTCGTTCAATAAATCAACTAGAGTGCACAGCAAGTTTCAAGTCGTTCAATAAATCAACTAGAGTGTGCAACAAGCTTCAAGTCGTTCAATAAATCAACTAGAGTGCACAGCAAGCTTCAAGTCGTTCAATAAATCAACTAGAGTGTGCAGCAAGCTTCAAGTCGTTCAATAAATCAACTAGAGTGCACAGCAAGTTTCAAGTCGTTCAATAAATCAACTAGAGTGCGAATCAAGTTTCAAGTCGTTCAATAAATCAACTAGAGTGTGCAGCAAGTTTCAAGTCGTTCAATAAATTAACAAGAGTGCACAGCAAGTTTCAAGTCGTTCAATAAATCAACTAGAGTGTGCAGCAAGCTTCAAGTCGTTCAATAAATCAACTAGAGTGCACAGCAAGCTTCAAGTCGTTCAATAAATTACTAGAGTGTGCAGCAAGCTTCAAGTCGTTCAATAAATCAACTAGAGTGCACAGCAAGTTTCAAGTCGTTCAATAAATCAACTACAGTTCGCAGCAAGCTTCAAGTCGTTCAATAAATCAACTAGAGTGTGCAGCAAGTTTCAAGTCGTTCAATAAATCAACTAGAGTATGCAGCAAGTTTCAAGTCGTTCAATAAATCAACTAGAGTGTGCAGCAAGTTTCAAGTCGTTCAATAAATCAGCTAGAGTGCGCAGCAAGTTTCAAGTCGTTCAATAAATCAACTAGAGTGTGCAGCAAGCTTCAAGTCGTTCAATAAATCAACTAGAGTGCACAGCAAGTTTCAAGTCGTTCAATAAATTACTAGAGTGTGCAGCAAGCTTCAAGTCGTTCAATAAATCAACTAGAGTGCACAGCAAGTTTCAAGTCGTTCAATAAATCAACTACAGTTCGCAGCAAGCTTCAAGTCGTTCAATAAATCAACTAGAGTGCGAATCAAGTTTCAAGTCGTTCAATAAATCAACTAGAGTATGCAGCAAGTTTCAAGTCGTTCAATAAATCAACTAGAGTGTGCAGCAAGTTTCAAGTCGTTCAATAAATCAGCTAGAGTGCGCAGCAAGTTTCAAGTCGTTCAATAAATCAATGAGAGTGTGCAGCAAGTTTCAAGTCGTTCAATAAATCAACTAGAGTGTGCAGCAAGTTTCAAGTCGTTCAATAAATCAACTAGAGTGTGCAGCAATTTTCAAGTCGTTCAATAAATCAACTAGAGTGTGCAGCAAGTTTCAAGTCGTTCAATAAATCAACTAGAGTGCACAGCAAGCTTCAAGTCGTTCAATAAATCAACTAGAGTGTGCAGCAAGCTTCAAGTCGTTCAATAAATCAACTAGAGTGCACAGCAAGTTTCAAGTCGTTCAATAAATCAACAAGAGTGCACAGCAAGTTTCAAGTCGTTCAATAAATCAACTAGAGTGTGCAGCAAGCTTCAAGTCGTTCAATAAATCAACTAGAGTGCACAGCAAGCTTCAAGTCGTTCAATAAATTACTAGAGTGTGCAGCAAGCTTCAAGTCGTTCAATAAATCAACTAGAGTGCACAGCAAGTTTCAAGTCGTTCAATAAATCAACTAGAGTGTGCAGCAAGTTTCAAGTCGTTCAATAAATCAGCTAGAGTGCGCAGCAAGTTTCAAGTCGTTCAATAAATCAATGAGAGTGTGCAGCAAGTTTCAAGTCGTTCAATAAATCAACTAGAGTGTGCAGCAAGTTTCAAGTCGTTCAATAAATCAACTAGAGTGTGCAGCAATTTTCAAGTCGTTCAATAAATCAACTAGAGTGTGCAGCAAGTTTCAAGTCGTTCAATAAATCAACTAGAGTGCACAGCAAGCTTCAAGTCGTTCAATAAATCAACTAGAGTGTGCAGCAAGCTTCAAGTCGTTCAATAAATCAACTAGAGTGCACAGCAAGTTTCAAGTCGTTCAATAAATCAACTAGAGTGTGCAGCAAGCTTCAAGTCGTTCAATAAATCAACTAGAGTGTGCAGCAAGCTTCAAGTCGTTCAATAAATCAACTAGAGTGTGCAGCAAGCTCCAAGTCGTTCAATAAATCAACTAGAGTGCACAGCAAGCTTCAAGTCGATCAATAAGTCAACTAGAGTGTGCAGCAAGCTTCAAGTCGTTCAATAAATCAACTAGAGTGCACAGCAAGTTTCAAGTCGTTCAATAAATCAACTAGAGTGTGCAACAAGCTTCAAGTCGTTCAATAAATCAACTAGAGTGCACAGCAAGCTTCAAGTCGTTCAATAAATCAACTAGAGTGCACAGCAAGTTTCAAGTCGTTCAATAAATCAACTAGAGTGCGAATCAAGTTTCAAGTCGTTCAATAAATCAACTAGAGTGTGCAGCAAGTTTCAAGTCGTTCAATAAATCAACAAGAGTGCACAGCAAGTTTCAAGTCGTTCAATAAATCAACTAGAGTGTGCAGCAAGCTTCAAGTCGTTCAATAAATCAACTAGAGTGCACAGCAAGCTTCAAGTCGTTCAATAAATTACTAGAGTGTGCAGCAAGCTTCAAGTCGTTCAATAAATCAACTAGAGTGCACAGCAAGTTTCAAGTCGTTCAATAAATCAACTACAGTTCGCAGCAAGCTTCAAGTCGTTCAATAAATCAACTAGAGTGCGAATCAAGTTTCAAGTCGTTCAATAAATCAACTAGAGTATGCAGCAAGTTTCAAGTCGTTCAATAAATCAACTAGAGTGCACAGCAAGTTTCAAGTCGTTCAATAAATCAGCTAGAGTGCGCAGCAAGTTTCAAGTCGTTCAATAAATCAACTAGAGTGTGCAGCAAGCTTCAAGTCGTTCAATAAATCAACTAGTGTGCACAGCAAGCTTCAAGTCGTTCAATAAATTACTAGAGTGTGCAGCAAGCTTCAAGTCGTTCAATAAATCAACTAGAGTGCACAGCAAGTTTCAAGTCGTTCAATAAATCAACTACAGTTCGCAGCAAGCTTCAAGTCGTTCAATAAATCAACTAGAGTGCGAATCAAGTTTCAAGTCGTTCAATAAATCAACTAGAGTATGCAGCAAGTTTCAAGTCGTTCAATAAATCAACTAGAGTGTGCAGCAGGTTTCAAGTCGTTCAATAAATCAGCTAGAGTGCGCAGCAAGTTTCAAGTCGTTCAATAAATCAATGAGAGTGTGCAGCAAGTTTCAAGTCGTTCAATAAATCAACTAGAGTGTGCAGCAAGTTTCAAGTCGTTCAATAAATCAACTAGAGTGTGCAGCAAGTTTCAAGTCGTTCAATAAATCAACTAGAGTGCGCAGCAAGTTCAAGTCGTTCAATAAATCAACTAGAGTGTGCAGCAAGTTTCATGTCGTTCAATAAATCAACTAGAGTGTGCAGCAAGTTTCAAGTCGTTCAATAAATCAACTAGAGTTTGCAGCAAGTTTCAAGTCGTTCAATAAATCAACTAGAGTGCACAGCAAGCTTCAAGTCGTTCAATAAATCAACTAGAGTGTGCAGCAAGCTTCATGTCGTTCAATAAATCAACTAGAGTGCACAGCAAGTTTCAAGTCGTTCAATAAATCAACTAGAGTGTGCAGCAAGCTTCAAGTCGTTCAATAAATCAACTAGAGTGTGCAGCAAGCTTCAAGTCGTTCAATAAATCAACTAGAGTGTGCAGCAAGCTTCAAGTCGATCAATAAATAAACTAGAGTGCACAGCAAGTTTCAAGTCGTTCAATAAATCAACTAGAGTGTGCAGCAAGCTTCAAGTCGTTCAATAAATCAACTAGAGTGTGCAGCAAGCTTCAAGTCGTTCAATAAATCAACTAGAGTGCACAGCAAGTTTCAAGTCGTTCAATAAATCAACTAGAGTGCGAATCAAGTTTCAAGTCGTTCAATAAATCAACTAGAGTGCACAGCAAGCTTCAAGTCGTTCAATAAATCAACTAGAGTGTGCAGCAAGCTTCAAGTCGTTCAATAAATCAACTAGAGTACACAGCAAGTTTCAAGTCGTTCAATAAATCAACTAGAGTGTGCAGCAAGCTTCAAGTCGTTCAATAAATCAACTAGAGTGTGCAGCAAGCTTCAAGTCGTTCAATAAATCAACTAGAGTGTGCAGCAAGCTTCAAGTCGATCAATAAATAAACTAGAGTGCACAGCAAGTTTCAAGTCGTTCAATAAATCAACTAGAGTGTGCAGCAAGCTTCAAGTCGTTCAATAAATCAACTAGAGTGTGCAGCAAGCTTCAAGTCGTTCAATAAATCAACTAGAGTGCACAGCAAGTTCAAGTCGTTCAATAAATCAACTAGAGTGCGAATCAAGTTTCAAGTCGTTCAATAAATCAACTAGAGTGTGCAGCAAGTTTCAAGTCGTTCAATAAATCAACAAGAGTGCACAGCAAGTTTCAAGTCGTTCAATAAATCAACTAGAGTGTGCAGCAAGCTTCAAGTCGTTCAATAAATCAACTAGAGTGCACAGCAAGCTTCAAGTCGTTCAATAAATCAACTAGAATGTGCAGCAAGCTTCAAGTCGTTCAATAAATCAACTAGAGTGTGCAGTAAGCTTCAAGTCGTTCAATAAATCAACTAAAGTGCACAGCAAGTTTCAAGTCGTTCAATAAATCAACTAGAGTGTGCAGCAAGCTTCAAGTCGTTCAATAAATCAACTAGAGTACGAATCAAGTTTCAAGTCGTTCAATAAATCAACTAGAGTGTGCAGCAAGTTTCAAGTCGTTCAATAAATCAACTAGAGTGTGCAGCAAGCTTCAAGTCGTTCAATAAATCAACTAGAGTGCACAGCAAATTTCAAGTCGTTCAATAAATCAACTAGAGTGTGCAGCAAGCTTCAAGTCGTTCAATAAATCAACTAGAGTGTGCAGCAAGCTTCAAGTCGTTCAATAAATCAACTAGAGTGTGCAGCAAGCTTCAAGTCGTTCAATAAATCAACTAGAGTGTGCAGCAAGCTTCAAGTCGTTCAATAAATCAACTAGAGTATGCAGCAAGCTTCAAGTCGTTCAATAAATCAACTAGAGTGCACAGCAAGTTTCAAGTCGTTCAATAAATCAACAAGAGTGTGCAGCAAGTTTCAAGTCGTTCAATAAATCAACTAGAGTTTGCAGCAAGTTTCAAGTCGTTCAATAAATCAACTAGAGTGCACAGCAAGTTTCAAGTCGTTCAATAAATCAACTAGAGTGTGCAGCAAGTTTCAAGTCGTTCAATAAATCAACTAAAGTATTCAGCAAGTTTCAAGTCGTTCAATAAATCAACTAGAGTGCACAGCAAGTTTCAAGTCGTTCAATAAATCAACTAGAGTGTGATGCAAGTTTCAAGTCGTTCGATAAATCAACTAGAGTGCACAGCAAGTTTCAAGTCGTTCAATAAATCAACTAGAGTGCACAGCAATTTTCAAGTCATTCAATAAATCAACTAGAGTGCGAATCAAGTTTCAAGTCGTTCAATAAATCAACTAGAGTGCACAGCAAGTTTCAAGTCGTTCAATAAATCAACTAGAGTGCACAGCAAGTTTCAAGTCATTCAATAAATCAACTAGAGTGCGAATCAAGTTTCAAGTCGTTCAATAAATCAACTAGAGTGCACAGCAAGTTTCAAGTCGTTCAATAAATCAACTAGAGTGCACAGCAAGTTTCAAGTCGTTCAATAAATCAACTAGAGTGTGCAGCAAGTTTCAAGTCGTTCAATAAATCAACTAGAGTGCGAATCAAGTTTCAAGTCGTTCAATAAATCAACTAGAGTGCACAGCAAGTTTCAAGTCGTTCAATAAATCAACTAGAGTGCGAATCAAGTTTCAAGTCGTTCAATAAATCAACTAGAGTGTGCAGCAAGTTTCAAGTCGTTCAATAAATCAACTAGAGTGTGCAGCAAGTTTCAAGTCGTTCAATAAATCAACTAGAGTGCACAGCAAGTTTCAAGTCGTTCAATAAATCAACTAGAGTGTGCAGCAAGTTTCAAGTCGTTCAATAAATCAACTAGAGTGTGCAGCAAGTTTCAAGTCGTTCAATAAATCAACTAGAGTGTGCAGCAAGTTTCAAGTCGTTCAATAAATCAACTAGAGTGCGAATCAAGTTTCAAGTCGTTCAATAAATCAACTAGAATGCACAGCAATTTTCAAGTCGTTCAATAAATCAACTAGAGTGCACAGCAAGTTTCAAGTCGTTCAATAAATCAACTAGAGTGCACAGCAAGTTTCAAGTCGTTCAATAAATCAACTAGAATGCGCAGCAAGTTTCAAGTCGTTCAATAAATCAACTAGAGTGCACAGCAAGTTTCAAGTCGTTCAATAAATCAACTAGAGTGCACAGCAAGTTTCAAGTCGTTCAATAAATCAACTAGAGTGTGCAGCAAGTTTCAAGTCGTTCAATAAATCAACTAGAGTGCACAGCAAGTTTCAAGTCGTTCAATAAATCAGCTAGAGTGTGCAGCAAGTTTCAAGTCGTTCAATAAATCAACTAGAGTGCACAGCAAGTTTCAAGTCGTTCAATAAATCAACTAGAGTGTGCAGCAAGTTTCAAGTCGTTCAATAAATCAACTAGAGTGCACAGCAAGTTTCATGTCGTTCAATAAATCAACTAGAGTGTGCAGCAAGTTTCAAGTCGTTCAATAAATCAACTAGAGTGTGCAGCAAGTTTCAAGTCGTTCAATAAATCAACTAGAGTGTGCAGCAAGTTTCAAGTCGTTCAATAAATCAACTAGAGTGCGAATCAAGTTTCAAGTCGTTCAATAAATCAACCACAGTGACCTTAGGGTCCCATACTAACATTTGTCCATGAATATTTATAACTTCTGCACACAATTGTTAATTAACAATTTGTTGGTTGGTGATTTATCTTATTAACATCAGCACCTCTGATGTGGAGAAGGAGGTGCTGATGTTAATAGTGACCACAACCTGTGCATTGGGAAAATAAGATTAAAATTTAGAAACCAACAGAAGAGGTCAATTACACATAAAATTGATAGTCATAACTGAAAGATGAAGCAATAAAGGAAAAGTTTAACATAGAGCTAAGTAATTGTTATTCAGCACTTGGTGAAATAGACTTAGATATCAATGAAATGTGGGACTCACAGAGCAAAATACTAATGACAGCAGCAGAAGCAAGTGCTGGACTGAAGAAAATGGAAAAACGAGCTTGGATCTCAGACACCACATGGAAATACATCAAAGAAAGAAGAGAAGCGAAGAGAGCCATGACTAATGTAAAGACAGATCTTGGAAAGGTTCTGGCAAAAGCAACATACAAAGAATTAGACAACAAAGTGAAAAGTTCGGCAAGAAGAGATACAAGAGCTTATATAGACAACTTGGCAGAGAAAGCAGAGACAGCTGCAATTACAGGAGACAGCAGAACTCTTTATACTGTACAAAAGATGCTGACAAACACCTATACATCCAGTGGAACACCAATTCTAGACAAATCTGGATTAATGCTAACAACAAGCGCAGACATAAAAGCCCGTTGGGCGGAACACTTCAAAGAAATTCTTAACCGTCCACTACCTCACAGTTTAATAGATTTTGAAGTTGAAACACCAGCAGCAGAATTAGATGTAAATTTAGATGACTTCACCTTGAGTGAAATAGAAACCACCTTAAAGCTAATGACCAATAACAAGGCTGCTGGAGAGGATAAGTTAACAGCTGAGATCCTCAAGGCAATTGATAGCCATAATTTAATACATCTCCAAAAAATGTTCAACATCATTTGGAAAACAGAGAAGACGCCTCATAAATGGAAAAAAGGAATCATTGTTAAGATCCCAAAAAAGGGCAATCTTAGAGATTGTAACAATTGGAGAGGCGTGACACTTTTGTCAGTTGCCTCAAAATTATTCTGTAAAATCATCCTAAATAGAATAAAGGCTTCAATAGATACAGTAATGCGTGAAGAACAGGCTGGGTTTAGAAAAGGGAGAAGCTGTCTTGACCACATTTTCACTCTACGACTTATATTGGAGGAACACATTGAAAAGCAAAAACCTTTTGTACTTAACTTCATCGACTTCAAAAAAGCATTTGATAGTATTCATAGAGATTCTTTGTGGAAAATTCTGAAGCAATATGGCTTACCATCAAAAATCATAAATATTATCAAAGACATGTATGATGGTTACACATGTGCAGTTCGAACAGAGGAAGGACTGAGCGAATGTTTCCCAATAGAAACTGGGGTTAAACAAGGATGTATTTTATCGCCCTTGTTATTTGGAATTGTTATGGACTTCATAATGAAGAAATGCTGCACTGGTAATAAAGGCATCGAATGGATACAAGGAGACCATTTGGAGGACCTCGACTTTGCTGATGACATAGTTCTCATCAGCAGTCAGATAAAAACGATGCAGGAAAACACAATGAACTATCATCAATAGCCAGCAAAATTGGGCTTGAGGTCAATCATGAAAAGACTAAAGTCATGAAAAGTTTAATTCCAACAAGTGACAAAATATACATGGAAAACAAACCAGTAGAAGAGATCGATCACTTTATCTATCTTGGAAGTCACATTGATCGAGAAGGGGATACGAGCAAAGAAATTAGAATCAGACTGGCTAAAGCAGCAATGTCTTTCAGAAGCCTTGAAAAGTTGTGGAAATCAAAACTCATTAGCACAAACACAAAACTTAGGCTATTCAAATCAAATGTACTATCAACCTTACGTATGCGTGTGAAAGCTGGAAAACAACAAGAGATATAGAAACAAAGTTGAACGCATTCGAAAATAAATGTCTAAGGAAAATACTTGGTATAGAATGGAACGAATTCAAAACAAACGAGGAAATTAGAGAAATCGCCAATCAACCACTAATATCTTCAGTAATAAAGAAAAGACGATGGTCATACGTTGGACATGTGATGAGAAGAGATAATAATCGAATAGCAAAGCAAGCCCTCATATGGGAAACAACAGGTAAAAGAAAAAGAGGAAGACCCAGGGAGACACTGAGAAGAACATTGATGAGAGAGGCAAGAGCAGCAGGAATCGGCTCCATCAATGAGATAGAACTGCTTGCACAGAACAGAGACAGATGGCGAGATTTGATAAAATATCTTTAAAAGAAAACTGCTAGAACAAAAATTCATATAGGAGAAGGTGTATCTTGGTCTACGCCCTATGGGCCGGTTACGGCTCGAAAGGTCAATAGATAGATAGATTTATCTTATCTTTGAAGTTTGAAAGAATTGACATCATTCATTCAAAACAGTTGTCTGCTGTCTCATCATTGTCGAGTGCCGTCTCCGCAGCGAATGTTGGCTACAATGCGCCATTCTGCTCTGTCTCTCGCTTTGATGGTGCAGGTTGACATGGGCTGGTTTGTCCATCTTTTGATGTTACTCGTCCATGTTAGACTTGGTCTGCCTCTGCCTCTTTTAACATGTATTTTCCCCTCCAGGATTACTTTTAGTAGGCTGGTGTGTCTTTAACATGGCCCAAAAATAGCATTTGTCTTGTTTGAATTATGTTTAATAGTTCTCTTTTCATTTTTAGTTGTTTTAAGACTTCATCGTTTGTTTTCTTTTGTTTCTATCCAATTCTACTTATTCTTCTATATATCCACATTTCAAAGGCTTCAATTCTCTGTTCTGTTTTCTTGTCTAATGTCCATGTTTCTGAACCATATAGGAATGTTGATAGAAGATGTAACATTTTGCTATGGTTTTATTTGTTTTGATTTTAGTATGTTCTTCATGACATTAAAATTACTTTTTGCCATTCCTATTCTTTTGTTTATTTGAGTTGTACATTTTCCATCACTGGTTATAGTTTGTCCATGGTTCTTGTAGTTCTGAAGTGTCTCCAGGTCTATTCCTTCAATTTTGATATCCACTTTAGTCTTTTTGATATTCATATTTAGTCCATATTTTTTGCTTGTCATATTTATTTCATTAAGTAATTGTTGTAGATCTTTAGGATTTTCTGCTAGTAGTACAGCATCGTCAGCATATCTTAGGTTATTGATTATCTTTCCACTAATGTTTAGGCCTGGCATCTCTGAGATGTTTTTAAAGATTTGCTCAGTGTATAGATTGAACAAGCTTGGTGATAGGATGCATCCCTGTCTTACTCCTCTTTTTATGTCAATGGGTGTAGAGTTCTCTTTGTTATATTTTATTATTGCTGTTTGCTCCCAGTATAGATTACATATTAGTCGTATGTCCATGTCATCTAGATGTATCTCTTTCAGGCATTCTATAGGTTTTTTGTGGTGTACTCTATCAAAAGCTTTGGTATAGTCTATAAATCAGGCATATATTGGTTTGTTTACTTCTGTACTTTTCGATTAATGTTCTCATGCAGAATATGGCTTCTTTTGTCCCGCTATTTTTCCTAAATGCAAATTGCTGCTCATCTAATTCAGTATTTATTTTATTGTTAAACCTTCCTTGTATAACTTTTAGCAAGATTTTTGTAACATGGCTCATTAGGCTTATTGTTCTAAAGTCACTGCATTCAACTGCACCATTCTTTTTAGGCAATGCAATGAAAGTTGATGTTTTTAGTTCATTTAGTATATATCCTGTATGGTATATGTCGTTGCATATGTCTGTAATCACTTCAATGCCAAAATCTTCTAGTGCCTGTATCATCTCTATCTGTATGCTATCAGGTCCTGCTGCTTTTCCCTTTTTCATTGTTTTTATAACTTTTTCCACTTCAGATTTTAAGATTGTATAGCCTGATGTACATTTTATAACTGGTTTTTTGTCCCTTTGATCATGAAATAGTTCTGTTATATATTCCTGCCATCTATCTATAACATCTTTATTGTCTGTTAGCATTTTTCCTTTTTTGTCTGCAATGCATCCATTTTCTGTGGCTTTTTTGTTTTTATTAGTCATTCTCTTTATTTCTGTGTGCATTCCTCTTAAGTCTTGTTTGCTTTCCATAGTTTTTATTTCTATACATTTTTGGCTGAGCCAGCTTTCTTTTGCCTTTTTGCACATTATGCGTATTTCATTATCTATTTTATTGTATTGGGCAGTGTTCTTTGCTTGTCTCCTTTCTTCCATTTTTTTCTAAGATGGTGTTAGTTATCCATTTTTGTTTTTTGTTCTTTTCTCTTTTGGGTCTTTTGTCGCAGGTTTCTTGTGTGCTTTTCTTTATGCATTGCCATTTGGTTGTTACTTTTTCATCAGGATTTTCTCTTCTGTATTGTTCAATTCCTTCTTCTAGCAGCTTCTGGTATGTGTTTTTTACTTGTATTGTATAGGCATCTTTAATATCTTTTTGATTTAAAGCTGTTAACATCTAGTGGATTTGTTGATGAATTAGACTTTTGCTTGTTTCTCTTTAGTTTGATTTTAATTGTAATCATTACAGGTTTGTGATCTGAATTAATATCTGCTCCTGGGTAGGTTTGGCCTTCTTTACGCTGTTACGGAATCTTTATTTTATCATTATGTAATCTATTTGATTCCTCTTCTTATCTCCAGGGCTTTTCCATGTGTATAGTTTCCTTTTCTCTTGCTCAAAGTAGGTGTTACATATCATCAGCCTGTTTTCTTCACAGAATTGTATTAATCTTTCTCCTCTGTCAGTTCATTTTCCTAAACCATGATTTCCTATAATGGTCTTATATCTACCTTTTCCTACTTTAGTGTTCATGTCACCCATTACAATCAAGATGTCTGAAGATTTCACTTGCTTCAAAACTTTATTTAGGTCTTCATAGTATGCCTCTATTTGTTCATCTGTGTAGTCTTGAGTAGGTGCATATGTCTGTATTATTGCTATGTCGAATGGTTTTGCTTTCAACTTGACTAGTATAATCCTATCACTGTATGTCCAGTGGGTACTTATATATTTTTGTAGCTATCATCTTATCAGTATTCCTACCCCTCTTTGATGTTCTGTTGTGTTTCCTGAGTATATAAATGTATATTTTTCGTCCTCTATGTACCCACGCTCTCTCCATCTTGCTCTGATATGCCTAAAGTATCTTTATATATTCGTTCTGCTTCTTGAATCAGATTTTCCAATTTCCCTTCTTGATATAGAGTCCTAACATTCCAAGTACTTATTTTAAGATCTTTCCTCCGACATAAGTTCAAATTCCTCTCCATGGCTTCCTCTGGACTAGTACGTAATGAGTCTCCAATCTCTTTCACGGTGGTCTGCCATATTCGTCTTTCGTGTTCTGAAAATGCCTCATGTGTACCACACACTTTGCTGTTTTCGCTTTCTGGCCGTTGATAATTTCTGGTTCATCCGCCCCATCCACCGTCACAGGCTTTTCACATATGGGTTGAACACACCTGGTTGCCGCCCGGCGATAATTTTTCTCGAACCATGTGCTTGTCTATCGAACCGCGAACACACGACACAAAGAAGAATAAATCATTTTCCACTTAAATATCGGTAATCACAATTCTTCCACACGTCAGAAGTAAAACATACACCAAACGGGGAATAGCAACACATAATTTCACAGCTAGACTGTCGCGTAAATCATTTAAATATATCCGCAATTGCCGAATTATCAAAAAACGACTACATGAATCCGCCATGACACCGAAACTCTGCTGTCTGCACAATCCTTTTCTTAAAACAAATTGCCACGACATTTAACATGACTAATTACTATTTTGTGTATATTTTGTTTATATTTTGTTTATACCTAAAGCAAGTGAATAATAGATGATTGTATGGTCGTAATAAAAAAAGAGAAGTTGAATGCGAGCAATACGTTACATTCGCGTGTGTTTTAACTTATTAATACAGTTTCAATATGATTAAAATATAACACACGTAGATCTCAATTGCTTATTTAGCATTATTTAATTTAAAACTTTCAAGATAATGAATCATTTTGACGCCTCAATAAGAAACTAACAACAGTCACTGTAGCATAATAAATCCATTTCATAAAAAAACATAACAGCAAAGTGCCTCTCAGTTATACACTTAATAGTTGAACTATATGGAGTCAACTGTAGCTGAGTTTAAAAAAAATAAACCATATGGTGCTTCAGTTACCAATGGCCGCTAGCTTGTTATCAAAAGTATTATTTGAACAGACTCGTAAATATACTCCAGCTTATGATCTCTTATTTTGCAGAAAGGCAATGATGCTGGCGCGCCGCGAACTTTTCTAACGACAAACGATAAATTGGTGTAGGATTTCGACGAACGACAAGCCAACGTTAAGGATTAGTCCCAGTTTCTTGGAGAAAGAAATAATCCTTTTAGTGCGGCGTTAAGTAACCAAGACCCATGTGAGCATGTTATCAGGAACGAACAGTTTTGATGTGAGCGAGTTCGCGTTGCAGGCAAAATATTACAAGCCAGTTACAAATGGCGTATACAGGATGTGAAAGCAGACCCGACAATATTATGATAACGCATAGAGATTTTACAGATGTTCATCTAGGCTAGTGTATGTAAAGCTGATTTTTCTTTCTTTGTGAAATATGGTAATGCAGATAAATAAGTGATTTACACAATCTTAAAAGCATATTAAAGATTTCATAAACAACATAATTCTAGATAAATTAATGTAAACAAAAAACGTTTTTCTAAATACAAAAATGAAAAACAGAACAAAACACAAAATACGATCCGATAAATAAACAATAAAAACATAATAGGCCTATATATAAACATCCGGTCCCATTAACTATTACATTTTAAACAGATCCCTTCATATATATAAATATAGGTGTAGCGGAAATTCCTGTCTGCAATCATATATATATATATATATATATATATATATATATATATATATATATATATATATATATATTCTTTTTTTAATGTATTGCTTACATTCCTTGTCTGGAATATTTCATCTTTTCTTTGGAAAATCTTGTGTGAAATTTCATTTTATCCGATGAAGACCTTTAGCCGTTACGTTCGTTTGTTGTCTTGACTATGTACGGGCAGTAGTATTTGATCAGAAGTGTTCCGCAGAGTGAGTTACTATGTGCCGAATATGCTTATTGAAACATTTCATACTTTTGGTTACAGATCGACTAAGAAGAAAGTTGTCTGTGCGCACCGTGACGTCTGCAATACAGTACTTTCATTTTGAACAACTGTGAATGTGATAATTATTTTTATTGTGTTCCAGGTCACACTCACAAACATGTAAACACACACACACACACAACCACACTCTGTCACACACATCTCATCTGTTTCGCCTGTTCTCTGCCCAGGTTGACCATGTTCTGCTTCACTTTCCCCTTCGCTGCTCCCGCGGTGTCCACAGAGTGGCAGTTCTTGTTTGTTTTGGAGACAGGCAATAATGGAAGAATATTGTTATAGAGGGAAACTCCCGATGTGATAGATCAGCGAACCATTTCAGGGGAAGAGGAATGTTTACAGCACTTGGAAACAAATCATAAACAATCAACAACAACAAAAAACAAACAAAGAATAATAGACTGTCCGAAGATGCATGTGAGAGATCGCCAATGATAGCTACTTTTTTTGGTAGCTGAGTTGGCTGTGCGTTCTAGCGTTTAGTTCTCGTGTCAAGGCACTACGCCTTACTAAGGAGCGAGGGTTTGATTCTGCTTCGGACCGTCTATTGGTCTTTGTTGTTTTTTTTTCTGGTGTTGATTATTTGTGATTTTTTTCCGAGTGTTGTAAAGATTCCTCTTCCCCTGAAGTTATTGGCACTTGTTTGTGTTACTCATCTGATGAAATGACCTGTCCAGCTGTCTCCTCTTCCCCTGAAGTTATTCGCACTTGTTTGTGTTACTCATCTGATGAAATGACCTGTCCAGCTGTCTCCTCTTCCCCTGAAGTTATTCGCACTTGTTTGTGTTACTCATCTGATGAAATGACCTGTCCAGCTGTCTCCTCTTCCCCTGAAGTTATTGGCACTTGTTTGTGTTACTCATCTGATGAAATGACCTGTCCAGCTGTCTCCTCTTCCCCTGAAGTTATTCGCACTTGTTTGTGTTACTCATCTGATGAAATGACCTGTCCAGCTGTCTCCTCTTCCCCTGAAGTTATTGGCACTTGTTTGTGTTACTCATCTGATGAAATGACCTGTCCAGCTGTCTCCTCTTCCCCTGAAGTTATTGGCACTTGTTTGTGTTACTCATCTGATGAAATGACCTGTCCAGCTGTCTCCTCTTCCCCTGAAGTTATTCGCACTTGTTTGTGTTACTCATCTGATGAAATGCCCTGTCCAGCTGTCTCCTCTTCCCCTGAAGTTATTCGCACTTGTTTGTGTTACTCATCTGATGAAATTACCTGTCCAGCTGTCTCCTCTTCCCCTGAAGTTATTCGCACTTGTTTGTGTTACTCATCTGATGAAATGACCTGTACAGCTGTCTCCTCTTCCCCTGAAGTTATTCGCACTTGTTTGTGTTACTCATCTGATGAAATGACCTGTACAGCTGTCTCCTCTTCCCCTGAAGTTATTGGCACTTGTTTGTGTTACTCATCTGATGAAATGACCTGTCCAGCTGTCTCCTCTTCCCCTGAAGTTATTGGCACTTGTTTGTGTTACTCATCTGATGAAATGACCTGTCCAGCTGTCTCCTCTTCCCCTGAAGTTATTCGCACTTGTTTGTGTTACTCATCTGATGAAATGACCTGTACAGCTGTCTCCTCTTCCCCTGAAGTTATTCGCACTTGTTTGTGTTACTCATCTGATGAAATGACCTGTCCAGCTGTCTCCTCTTCCCCTGAAGTTATTCGCACTTGTTTGTGTTACTCATCTGATGAAATGACCTGTCCAGCTGTCTCCTCTTCCCCTGAAGTTATTGGCACTTGTTTGTGTTACTCATCTGATGAAATGACCTGTCCAGCTGTCTCCTCTTCCCCTGAAGTTATTCGCACTTGTTTGTGTTACTCATCTGATGAAATGACCTGTCCAGCTGTCTCCTCGGGTATCATTGCATGCATAACCTGAAGCAAAGTGGGTTACTCCGTTCTGTTTCTATAGCACATGACTGACAACCTGATTCGTGTGTTAAAGCATGCTGCAAGATACCTTCAACTGATCTTCTTTTTGTAAAGTTTGCCTCTTAATTTTGCACGATTAATTCAACTGCAGTATAGCAAGTAGGAGTCTCGGTGGCTGACTGGTTAATGTGCTCGCTTACTGATCAGAAGGATTCGGCTTCGATTCCCAGAAGTGGTAGTTTTTGATTTCGAACCGACAATGCTCCAGAGTTCATCCAGCCTCTAAAAATGAGTACCATAGATTTTTCTAGCAGGTTAAGGCGTCCTGCATGATATCGACCATATCACCCAAAATGTGCCGTGGTTATAGCAACATATAGTCACTAACACCATATATAGCACGGGGTAGAGAGTCTTTTCATACAGTGAGTCAAATTTTTTTTAATGTATGAACCATCATTTGAAAAGATCGCGATTTCAACAGATTCCAGGAGAAGACAAGAAACATAATTTAAATATAAACCTATTTTAATATAAATTTTATATAAAATATAAAATATACATAAAATATATATTAAATAAATATAGATGGGACAAAAATTATGAGAATTAATGCAGTTGGCGATAATTCAAAAACAATAGGAGAAATACCTATACTAGACGTATAATCTTACATATATCTGGGCAATAATATAGACAAAGAGAGGGGAACAGAGAATGATATCAAAATAAGGATATCAGAAGCAAGAGGAGCATTCTTTGCACTAGGAAACATGGAAATTTAAGAAATTAGGTTAAATACAAAAAATAAAAATTTTTAACTCCAATAATTTTCCAGTTCTATATGGATATAAAACATTAAGACAAAATAATGACAATCATGAAGATACAGACCTTGATCAATGAATGCTTGCGCAGAATAAAAGGTTGGAAATGGCAAGACAAAATCACTATTATAGAATTGTGGAAAAGTACCAGTCTAATACCAGTGGATAAAGAGATACAGCGAATACGATGGCGCTGATAGGACAAACCCTATGTAAGCCAACCGAAAGTATTGCTTAAAAAGCCCTTTTTGGAATCACCAAGGAAAGAGACAAAGAGAAAGACCAAAATATTCTTGGAGAAGACAGATGGAAGCAGAGATGAAGATGATGGGGAAGACATTGAATGATCATAAAAGAATGGCAAGAAACAGAATAGCTTGGAAAGTGTTTGTTGAAGACCTATGCTCCACTGGGAACTGAAAGGTAGAAGAAGAAGCCCCCAAAAGCTGTTGCCTAGTACAGTTAATTACTCCACACACGTATCGTATTATTATATATTATTATACAGGGAGCTGAAAGGTAGAAGAAGAAGCCCCCAAAAGCTGTTGCCTAGTACAGTTAATTACTCCACACACGTATCATATTATTATATATTACGGGACGTCTTTAATCTTTACATATTCTGGCATTTCAGAATCTGAATGCGCAACCCTAATAAATACACTGTGCAGCTTCCACAGCAAGAACTTGAATAGAAGAGAAATGGCTCACTGACTGCAGTACATATATGCAAACAAATCGAGTCAATGTTAAGTGTCACTTATATATGTATATACCTCTCTTAAAAGGTTCATGAGGAAGATAACACAGTTGTTTATCTGGATTGGGATTGTTATTTTCATGGTCCAACTAGTATGCATGAAGACTTTAATGACAGAGGGAATCATCGAAAGAAGGCAACAACCAAGGAAAAATATAACCCTTTCTATTATATTGTGAATAAGATAATCCTATTTTATATATTCCGTTCTCAATATTTCGTTGTTTCGGAAACTTAACACAAACCAGATATCTTCCTCTTTATGTCATTTCTTTCCATATTTAATATAATAGTCTTTACTTTCCGTCCTAATGTGTATATTTATAAATGTTAATTTTGTAATGTTTGAATATATATATATATATATATATATATATATATATATATATATAGTATATATCAGTTTTAAGGTTTACTTCAATTTTTACGCTTCTTATATTTTCTAATCTTCGAGCTCTTTATAAAAGAGAATACTTTGATATTTCTATTTTTCAGGTTTTGTCCTCTTTTGAACAATCATGATTTTTTTTCTCCATACTTACATTAATTTCTCATTCACTATAGCCAGTGCTTTTTTTCTGACGGTACACTATGGTACACAGTACCGGCACCTTTTTAAAATATTTAAATTTCAATTTATTGATAGTAAAAATATATTTATATAAAAGTTAGATTGCAAATTCCGCTTAAATGAAAGAAAAGCAGTTCGTGATATTCGTGATTATCTTCAAGAAAATAAATTCCCAGACATACAATTTCCTCTAAAGCAAACTATGGACACAACTGCAGTTATCTTCCAGTTAATGTGAAAGGGGTTTCTCTCAGATGAACCTTATAATCGTCGCCTAGATCATCTCTGCTTGTACTGAGAACCTCTAAACTGACGCTTATCTGGATAGTGAGTCCTTGTCTCACCAAATTTATTTCTAACAAAATGTGGATTCACGACTACGCCGATGCCTTCATTCTTCATTTAATATCAAAAGCAAGAATCGATCTAGAGACGACGAAGGTATATCAGTGGAAATATTGAAGTTGTAATCCTCACGATGATTAACGGCACTTTGTTCCCATAAAAAAGTACTATAATAATATATATATATCAAACTTAAGTTCAACTTTTCCAATTATGTAGAGGGCTTCTCCCAGGTCGTTATTCTGCAGTTGATACCCACAACAAGAAGCGATAGAGACTACAAGGGTATATAAGAGGATATGCTAAAAGTGTAGAAGGAGATATAATATCTTCAGGGTGAGTAACAGTACCTTTTTCAAGAAAAAAGGCATTGACTGTAATATTTCTTTTCCTTTTTAAAATTACCTTAATAACTTTTATGTTTTAGTATTCTCTAACTTTTGTGACTACAATCTGTATTTCCTGTATTATCTGTATTTGTTATTGGCTTGCTTCTAATTGTTGTGTATCATTTTTGTTCTATTTATTCATAAATAAAACGTGATTTCTTGATAACTTTTTGACTGGTGTTATAAACAAAAATGTGTAACTTGATAGACATTCACACACTTGGATTTGGAATTCTCTTGTTGTATGATGATCAGAGATACAAAAATGAGAAACATCAAGATTAGAAACATCAAGATTAGAAACATTGGTAGTATAATGATAATGAATTTCGAAAAACAAAGTAGGAAAATTATATGGTTGCTGTTAGCATGTGTTGAATGTTCCTGTACTTTTCTTTTTGCCGTGCCTGTACTTTTCTTTTTGCCGTGCCTGTACTTTTCTTTTTGCCGTGCCTGTACTTTTCTTTTTGCCGTGCCTGTACTTATTCTTTTTGTCGTGCCTGTACTTTTCTTTTTGCCGTGCCTGTACTTTTCTTTATGCCATGCATGTACTTTTGTTTGACTGTGCCTGTACTGTTGTTTGACTGCGTCTGTACTTTTTGTTTGACTGAGCCTGTACTTTTGTTTGATTGCCTCTTTACGTTTGTTTGACTGTGTCTGTACTACTGGTTGACTGCGCCTGTACTTTTGTTTGACTGCGCATGTACTGTTGTTTGACTGCACCTTTACTTTAGTTTGACTGCAACTTTACTTTTGTTTGACTGCGTCTGTAGTTTTGTTTGACTGCGCCTGTACTGTTGTTTGAATGCGCCTGTACTTTTCTGCGACTGTACCTCGATACTTAGACGGAGATCCCTGCGTAAATAAGTATTTGAATCACTTGCTACTATCTTATTTGTATGATGTGCACTATGGACCCAAACATTGTTGAATGCTGAGTTGTCATACAACACAAACAATAATTAAAACAAATAAAAAAAAAAAAAGAAAACACGACGACAATGTAAGTAGGAGTAGTTTATATTGAGTACATCATTGTTAACAACAATATTACAGAAGATGTAACATACGTAGTGTCTTATAGTCGGTATATATTTTAACAATCATGAACATTATTTAACAATTGTTAAATTTAGCGTGGGAATAGTTTAGAATGAGTGCTAAGAAGTTAATTTAGTGGGAGCCGCGATATGGCAATGGCAACTGGTCTTGAAATTAGCTGTCTTTTTGTTTTGGCATTTTTCAGAACGTTTTCATTAAGTGTCCATGGCATTCTCAACATTCTTCTCTAAAAGCATATTTCTACAGTCTCCAGTGATTTTCTTGTCTGCTGTCCTAATTGTCCATGTTTCACATCAATATGTTAAGACTGGCTCTACATAACGTTTAAGAACTCTTTTCTTGTTTCTATTGTCAAAAATGGATTGCACAGTATCTTCCTCATTTTTTGGAAAGCTTCTTTTGCCTGAGCCATTCTGCAAACCAGTGTTAGCTAGTTTAATTATTAATCGTAGGGTAGAAATAATATAAATGTTGAATTTGAATGGTAGAAGTAATATAAATGTTGAATTTGACGGTAGAATAGGGCGTCTGCAGGTTGAATAAAAAGAAGAGAAAGAAGGAAGAGTGGATAGGGGCTTTAAGATATAAAATAGGTTATATAATGATTGAATGTAACTGGATTATGGCATATACGAGAAATAAAGTAAACGATTAAATATAGATCAGCGAATGACGTTTCTAACAAACTAGATAGGAGAATAAACCCTGATGAAAAATTCGGAGATGGAGTTCCTAAGACAGTTCAGTGTTGATTTCACATTGCTCTGGCAACTCCTGCGACGCAGTTGGCACCAACGTGTTCTTGCCCAGCTAGGCCTTTGGATAGCTCGTCTGTGTGGAAAGAAGAAACAATTTTCATGGTCAACAACGTGTATATTTATTTTTCTGCCCAAGCTGGCGCCCTGGAGAGGACACTCCAGCTTCGCCATTTTGGTGTCGACACAACACAACAGTTCTTGTCACCCAAGACAGGATGGCGTTCAGAGCATGTTACATTGCTTTTTGCATGCCTGCAGAGACTTCGGTCTAACAATAAGTTTGCAGAAAAAACCAATATACTCGGTCAGAACTCGAAGCAACACCTGCAATCTTTATTGACAACTGTAAACTCGATTTCATGCAGCAGTATAGCTACCTGGGGTCTATCATCAACGGCAAACTGTCTTTAGATACAGAAATTGACACCCGCATTGGTAAAGCTGCTACCACCTTCGCCCATATTTCTACGCGTGTTTGGCAAAACAGAAAATTGATAATTAAAACAAAGGCCGCAGTTTACAGTGCCTGCATAGTTAGTATACTCTTGAATGATAGCGAATCTTGGACAACTTATACAAAGCAAGAGAGAAGGCTAAACGCATTCATAGCGTAGGTGACCATGTCTCTCCACAACTTCCGATCTCGGCAGCTATTTATCATTTCTGTTGTTGACCTTCTGCCAAGCCATTCATTAAGCTGTCTGTTATTTTTTTTTCTCTTTGCTTCCCTCTATCTCTTCGTCCCTCAATTTTTTCCAGTTGTTACAATATATTCCAGTTGTTCTCTTCTCATTACATGGCCAAAAAATGATGATTGTTTCAGCCTAATATTGGAAATTAGCTCTCTTTTTGCTTTGACCTCTCTCAGAACATCTTCATTACTCTTCTTAGCTGTCCATGATACTCTCAACATTCTTCTGTAAAACCACATTTCTTCAGACTGCAGTGATTTTCTTGTCTGTTGTCCTATTTTCCATGATTCGCATCCATATGTTAAGACTGGCTCTATACAACATTTAAGAACTCTTTTTCTTGTTTCTATTGTCAAAAATGGATTGCATAGCATCTTCCTCATTTTTTGGGAAAGCTGCTTTTGCCTGAGCCATTATGTATCTCACCCCTTTTGTACATCTTCCGTCTGAGGTTAACAAAGTTCCCAAATATTTAAATGCATTTACCTGTTTTAATATTGTTCCACTTGTCTTTATTTTGCACTGGGGTGATGTCTTTTTCTTTGTTGTTACCATTACCTCTGTCTTTTTGCTATTAAGTCTGAGTCCTTTATTTTTGCTTTCTTTCACTATAATGTCCAACATTTCTTGTAACTCATTTTCACTCTTAGCGATTAAGACTGTATCATCAGCATACCTTAGTTAATTTATATTATGACCTCCCATTGTTATTTCAGGCATGTCCCTTATGGATCTTAAAGTAATCTCAATATAAATATTAAACAAATCTGGTGACAGCATACAACCTTGTCTAACACCCTGTTTTATTTGTTGAAACATTCCCAATTGGTTTCCAGTTCTTATTGCCGCTGTTTGTTGCCAGTACAAAGAACTATAGGGCGCCTAAAATGTCGATTTGTAAACGTGACATGAAGACTCTGAACATAAATCCTGCAGCCTGGGAAGACTTAGCCTTGGACCGCAATCTTTGGAAACACTCTAAAGCTCCAACTCAAACAGACAAATTCAGAAGAAAAAAAAAGGCGAATACACGGAAAAGAAAAAAAAAACATTTCTAGGGGCGCTGCAAAATTCATAGTCGACTATGACTAACGGAGGCCACTACATAAGAGATATTGGATGACTTCAGGCTGAATGGAAATAATGTAAAGGATGTATAAGGTTAAATTTTAGAGGAGGGAAGGGCGCTTTTAGGCAGAATATAGAGGAGAGATTGGTTTATTTAAGGCTGAATGACCAGAAAAGAAACGGAGGGAACTTCATATTTGAAAAAGCAGAGAGAAAAAGAGCTACAAGTCCAAATGGAGAGTATATCAATTGCTCTTTAAGGTTCAAGAAAGAAAAGTGAAGAAATTTTTTTTTATTGTGGAAAGAAATACAAATAAAGGGTCGTAAAGTCATTGTGGTAGACATTAATACGCTGCGTTATGAAGGGAAAATGTGATAATATGATGTTAAGATGTTCGATTTTGGAGTACTGCAGTGATGAGTTGTGAAACAACGTAAAGCAAACTATTGTAGAGAAATGCTTGTGAACAATGTTCATACTGTGAAATGTTCATGGGCTAAGTGTTGAAGCGCTTATATAAAATACATTTTGTTTTAAAATGTTCAAATATTGATCATTTCAATGTTAATGTTCAATACCCCTTTTAAGAAATAGAACATTTAATTAAATGGTACAATGTTTTAAGTGCTGAACAACTGATCTAGCTCACTACCACAGGGGGGAGCACTAAGATTGACGTTTTGGGTGGAGGTAGGTTACTGGGTAAGGATTGTGCTTTTATTAAACAGTGTTGAGAAATGCTATTCTAAAAAGGAAAAAAATAACATATTTCAAAAGAAATAAACTATGCAAAGCAAACACACACAAAATGAGTCTTTAATATTGCAATAATAAATACAAATTGTCTCACTCGATACCAAACCCGGAATTTTCTGAATTCTTCCTCTTCTTTTGGGATCATGGCTCATTAAGACTCGGATTTCGGACTCAGTTATGAAGGCAGCTGTCTGTTTCAGTGATTCGGTTGCCCTGTAGAATTGCTCTTACAGAGAGGTAGGCATGGGTCACATTGACCTCCTCAGGCCTGTGTACTGCGGTAACCCTGTTTTGTTGTCATGTCATCCAGGGTACAGTGGCATTGGCTGATAGTTCCTATTTTGAGTTAGGTGAACATGTGGTTTCTCATTCAGTTTGTGGCCATTACGTAACCGAAGTCTGATGACTTGATCCCTCCTTGATAATTGGAAGTATCCGTCACTCTCGTTATACTTTGGATGTTATTGTTTCCACTTTTCATAATACTGTCCTTGCATTTGTCTTCGCATTGATTTTCTTGTATATTACAGTGCGATGGTATCCACTGGATGACCACTCTCTGTAAGTTATTTCACAATTGCTCTAGATGTGTTCTATGGTCATCTAGCTCGTTGTTCCTGTGGTTTTTTAGTGCCGTTAATTCTAACAAAAATCGTAACAACGAAATTGGAACACTTGTTCGTATGTTAATTGTGCGAGAAATGAAAACAAATATGTCAATAGTGGGTGTTTGTGTGGCGCCTAATAGGTGTGACACGCTTGCCTGATGCGCCTCTCTGCTGGTATCAGTCATGTGGTTCAGGGTGCCTGCACAATACAGTTGTTGAACTTGAATGTTAGTGTACAGCACCTGTGCGCTCACACGGAATAGCTGGACAGTTAGTTGGTATATTCTGGAAGAGCGAGTATTTAGTGGTAAAATAAAGACATGTCGGGTTCGGTAGTGAGTGAGACTTCCTATATTAAAACATTATTAGTGCCAACTATTCTTGAAAACCAATAGTTTATTAATATGAATGTTCATTAATCGACGACAAAGTCGTGAAATATATGCAGATGGAAATGTGGTCAGTATATAAATACCAAAATATAAATACAAATATACATGAAGTGGTGTATTAAAGCTTTAATAATGAAAACAATCATCGCTGATTTCATATACGCAGAAGCTGGTAATAAACCAACTGCACACAGGGCGCACACTCTATAATGTATTATTTACCATTTAGCAAATGTATTCGTAGATTGATTTAATGATGGGAAGTCGGACAATAGATTAGAAAATCTTTGGATGTCATAAACATGTGATTTTGTTAGAGATTAGAATATCATCGGGGACTAAACAGAGCTATGAAAATGTTTAAGAATACACGGAAGCATAAATAGAAACATGTTCAAGAAAAAATAGAGGAGATTGAACGGAAACATGTTCTAAAATAGCCCGAAGCAAACACAAAACGTATCACTAACACAAGAAAGAGAGCCGCGATAGCTCAGTGGTTAGTGAACTAGACTACAAAGGACAAGAGGTAGGTTCGATCCCAACCGACGGCTTCCGGGTTCACCCAGCCTTAAATGTGTACCGGATTTTTTTCTGGTAAAGTAAAGCGGCATAGGCGTAATACCGACCACATTACCCCAAAAATAATGTGCTGAAGGTCTGTAACATGTATGGTCATTAACACCATATTCCCTCTTCGCCACTTGGCGGGACGGGGCTCTTTACTTTACTTTTTAACACAAGAAAGAATAGAAAATACAAATTCTGCAAGGAGAAATGGATAGTATGAAAGTATGACAATAAGTGAATATAATAAGTAAAAGGTTAGACAAAGTAGCTTGTCATGACCATTGAGCAAGCACAATATCCATTTCACTCAAGGCTGGCTGGATACTGTATAATTCTGTGTTGTAACGGAGACAGTTTCGGCGCCCATACTTTTCTTTTAAATTTCAGGGAAACTGACACGTTTGAGAAAATTGATGATAGAAGAAAACAATGAGAAACGGTTCACATATATTGTAAGTATAGTACTGTTAGAAATTTTAACAGCAGAATTAATAAACTGGCAAGAGATGATCGCCTACGTCAGCCAGAAGGATACATGAAGAATATCGTAAAGTGCTATTGTCAGAACACTTTTAACGTTTCTGTTGTAATGGACATAGATCAATGGTCCACTTACTATTGGGTTATTCCTGTTGCATTTTTCAATCTATTTTTACTATTCTTCTTACTAATGTTACTAGATCCTTATCAGCGAGAACCGCGACTCAGTTTTCAATGTCCATATTTAGCACACCCATTGTCCACATGCCGATTCCAACTATTGCAGTTACTATCAGCTTTAGCATACATCTATAGCTTGTCTCAGCGCAGTTACATTTGCATCCATGTAATAATGTGTCGATGCAATAAGTCACATAGACACTAACATAACATCATCATGAACATGACATCAAGGAAATCATAACCAGGGCTTCTTGTACAGAGACACTGAACACGATGCAATGTTTAATGTCAATATTTATTTGTAACAATCTGTTATTTTTTGTGTGAATCTTATCTTCCAAGATCCGTGTTATTGTACAATTTGTAGGTGAGGGTTGTGATCCTTTATTGTTCACAATATCTGGTCCCAGTTATACTATTGAGTCTACATACAACTCGTTTTAATTAAAAGCAATGATCCAATACTGATTGTAGTAGTAGTCATTGCGAGATATGCATTATCTGATGCCACAGCATGGAAGAATAACAATAAGTGAATATAAGTAAATGGTTAGAGAAAGCAGCTTGTCATGACCCTTGAGCAAGCACAATAGCCATTGTCACTCAAGGCTGGCTCAGTACTGCACAATTCTGTGTTGTAACGGATGTTAATGTTCTATTTCAACAGTAGAAATGTGTGACTGTTGCATAACATAAGTTAAAACAGAATCCAGCAGCTGAATGTAAATATACAAAATAAGTATAAAAAACACATTAGTTATCACTAACCAGTTCGTAGACATTGTGAGCATGGCTATACATTCTAAATGGATCAAGTTAATTAACATAAATATGAATTCAATAAGGACAAGTTGAGAAAATATAACTGAATAACTTCATCCCAGATCCAGTTTTGCAAATATTTTTATTCATGAAATGTTTACAAAGGCGGGGATTTGCAAGGTCGGATGTTTTTTTTATTTCATTTTTATTTTCTTTTATTTTGTCAAAAGTGGAAGTTCCATGTTGGGGCGAGACTTTTAATTTTGGTATTTTCTCTAAAGGTAACACAAATAAATTCTATATCTTCGAGTCAACGCCTTCTTGTCGATATGAATAATCGTTTATAAACGACTTAACATACACGTTTCAAATATTAATATCTTCTATCCGTGATAACTTAACCCCTTTGGGGGTCTCGGTTACTTAGTTGGGAAAACCACTTGACTAGGCTTCCGACGTTCGGACAACCAGTGTT
The DNA here is from genome assembly GCA_032433765.1 of Megaustenia siamemsis. Classification (NCBI taxonomy): domain Eukaryota; kingdom Metazoa; phylum Mollusca; class Gastropoda; order Stylommatophora; family Ariophantidae; genus Megaustenia; species Megaustenia siamemsis. The sequence goes on from JAVIAB010000092.1 coordinate 132,370,097, forward strand.
CGGTTCCCGCTTGAAGCAGTGTGAGTTGTACTGGTGGCTGGTAAAAAAATGTACCATCGAAGTCGACCCAACCGCTCGCAGAAATGGGTTCCAGGGTAATACTCTGGGAAGGTGAGGAATGCCGCCTCGCATTGTGAGTTTCGATGCTTGAAGCGACACTATCCAGAAGTCTCCGAACACTTCTGGATAGGCGAGCGGAGCACATATTGGTGAAAACTCGCGTGCTAAGACGCCGATTAAAGTCTCATACTTTACCTTTACGTTTCCATTTCTTTTATTCATTTATTTTCTCATTTGATATCTATATGATACGTTCTATAATAAGTAATACAAATATTCACTAAACATTTAATCGGATGCCAATGTTTAGATCCCAGCTCAAATGAAAATTAATATTATTAAAATTAGTAAAATAAATGTAGAATATTTGTGCCTGAAGTTATCGCATATATCTACTCGGATGAATTCTTTGGGAGCTCTTGACTACTCCACTATTTATATTTCAATTTGCTTGTCGTGTGAGAGAAATATCGTACAAGACAAAATTTATAAAATAAATTAATAAATATTAAATTGCATTAGCAGTTACTTCTACCATCAAATGTTATCATCGCGTAGATATTGAGCAAAACGAAATATACAAAATACATTAATTATAAACCTACTATACAAGGTCATTATTTGACAGTATTTTATTTTCCATAGATAGTTTCCACTGCACTAAATGAAACAACTGGACTATTGGATAAGGGGGTAGGTAGGTACCTCCGTCACGCCAAGTGGCGAATAGGGAATATGGTATTAGTGACCATAAATTTTACAGACCTTCGGCACATGATATTTGGGGTAATGTGGTCGGTATTACGCCCGTGCGGCTTTACTCTCCCAGAAAAAAATCCGGTACCCATTAAAGGCTGGGTGAACCAGTAGACGTCGGTTGGGATCGAACCCTACCTCTTGTCCTTTGTAGTCCAGTTCACAAACCACTGAGCTATCGCGGCTCTCATTATTGGAAAAGCCTGATGAATAATTATGTGCACGAGATTACAAAATGTTCACTTTCTGAAGCAATATGTGTATGTTCTAAACAAACATGATACAGTCATCCCTCGCTACTTCGCGGTTCATTTATCGCGGCCTCAGTACATCGCGGATTGTTGAAAAATTCAAAATTGAGGAATTATGGCGCGAAAGTTGCTCGCACGCCAGCAGAAGGCAGGGAGTGCCCACACAATTCAAAATCGTTCTGCAGAAGCTCCTCCTGCTGCCTCTACGCCGCCTCCTGCTGTATATATGCTGTCTACTGCCGGTACCCCAGCTCTATCAGAAGCTGCCCGCGACGATCCAGCGCCTCTAGCACCTGCCGATGAGGCGTCATCTGAGGAGCACTACAGCTCACATTAACTTGTGCAGTAAATCATCTTCATCTTTATCACCTCCACCGTACTGCACAGATGTTTTCATCGACATTTATAAAGATCAAGCGAAGAGAAGCTATTGTCGGAGGTGAGTTATGGACCTTGTTATAAAAGAAACGTTTATATTATATCATATTTAAATCATTTATACATTATTTTATGTATGTTATTTATACTATTAATATTTTATTTACATGTTTGAAACTATTCTTTAATGTTCTAATGATAACATATGCACTTATATGGTTTCATATACACTTATTGATATTATACATACACAAAAAATGTACGTATGTTAAAAATGAGAGGGTGACACTACTTCACGGGTTTTTCACTTAACGCGGCCGGTTTAGGACCGCGATAACTGAGGGATTACTGTATATTGAGCACGTATATGTTTGGTATTTTCAACTTTTAGCTCAACATTTGAATTATGTGAGAAATGTATGATAAATTGAAATCCGTTGATTTTCGTATCACGTTAACTAGATGGGTAAAATTACTCATTAATTGTTTCTTCGTCGTCTAATAGCTCATGATAATATTATTATGATATAGACGAATAAATCAGCTTATCGTGTGATAAAAGATGAAACACTTACGACAATTATATCCAAATGAAATTAGTGTATATAATATCTGACATGTAAACATGGGAGAAATGAGCAAATAAAACTGATTTTATCAAACGGCAGGAAAATATATATATGACGTCATCAATGGGGTTTGACAACAAAATCCTGCCAAGGATATACAGAACAACAACAACTTAAATGGTTTGGCCACGTAGTCAGAATGAATCCTCACCAATCACTATCAAGGGCGATCTTCCTAAGAATGCTCGGGAAAAGACCAAGAGGAAGACCCAGAAGAAGATGGATGAGATGCAGTGACAGAGACATGTAACAACAAAGGAAAATCATTAATTCAGACAGTTCGAGCAGCTCAAGAACGACAAATGATATAACCACGACACCTTCTAGGTATCAGTGAAAAGAGAAAAGAAGAAGAAGAATGGGGTTTGACTGACTGTTGAATTACTAAAGGACTGGAAGTAAAGGCTGTAATCCCACTGCAGTCAGCACGTAGTGTATAGGTAAATGTTTTTATTTCAGCTCCATAAAGTTATAAACATAATTTGTTTTTACCATTTATATTATTAAGCTCGCTATGTCACAGAATAAATCAAATCGATTTTCCTTGTTTGAATTGTCTCCAATAGGACAATAAGTTTTACTATGACTGAAGCAACACAGAGTGCACGGAATGTGTGTGTAAAGTTTAAGGTTCCCGAAGACCACACGTGTCACAGAAACAGGACGAACGTGTTCGTGCAACATACCAAAACAAAGTAAAATGTACACAACAAGGGCCAATTTAAATGCCTCAAAAGGCTGTAAGAAAAATTGTGTGGAAACTGTTACAATAACTTCTTACAAAATTAAACGGATCAGCTGCTGCCCCTGCAAACATCGTCTGGTTTCTACCGGTTTCAAACTAACTGGACCATCGTACTGATATTTGCCATGTTACAAACATCGCATTACTTGTAGATACAAACTTTTAAAAAATCCATACAATACCATGTAAAATACATGTCTATAGCTATAATTGTTATATATATATATATATATCAAAGCTTAGTATGATAATTCATTTATTTAATTATCTCTTGCTTGTATCATAAAAGTAAATTACCTCTACCGTTTTATGAATCCTAGATTTTACTGTTAACTGCCATCGATGCTTCAGACGGCTGGAAAAGACAGAACATTTGGTAGCAAAAATTGGGAAGGTAATAACAGCAAGGAATTGTACTTCCAACTCAGCTTCACCTACAAATATTGATATCTGCTTGTTGTACGCGATGTCCAAATAGATGACGCACATGCAGAAATCATGTGACTATCTTTACTTTTACTGATAATTACGAGAAAGCTACAATTTATAATTAGCAGCCAATTTAGTGATTGAACTGATAATATAAAAATAAAGTTTTCCAATAGAAGGCAATTTGATATATATAAGCGAGAACATGCTATCCCTTGCTTTAAAGCAAATTAAAATAATTACTCAAGCAAAATGCAGTCATTGAACACAATTACCAAGAATATATGTCGGCACAAAATAAAAATAAAGAAAGAATGAAACACCGCATCACCGCAAGCTCTATTGCGATTCAGGAATAGGTTGTGTGTTTTATTAGAAGAATGTGCATTTATCCAAATAAAGTAAAATTGCGAAAATTTTAAATTTAAAATGTACTTTGCTATATGTCCATTCTTGTACATCTAAATAAAGTTACAAGCTAAACACCAAGTATTAGGAGCTATAACTGGACCCTTTAGAAAGCGAACATCAGTGTTGTTGTTCTTAGGGACTCAATGACAACGGTTTAATCATAGTTTTGAAGCTCTAGAGTAGGGCCAGTTAATAGGAATTGGATCGCGGTGCTAAAGCGAATAAAAGCACTGTCTGAAGGGCGCGTCATTGCAGTGCGTCCGACATTATTATGTGTGCTACGTTATCGTAATGGCTGATCGTAAATCCCTAGACCGGCCGTACGCTAATCTTACGGTCTGTTGTTCGATGTGCGACAGGGATAATATGACGACTAACTGTGTGTTTATATGTTCGAAATTGGAGTCAACAACGATGGCCTAACATCATCAAGCGCTATACACTTTTAAAGAAATATGACAATCACCACTTTCGGGAGGACGTGAACTTCCGGTATATGGTGGATAGGCGGCAGGAACCATTGCAGGCTATGCATGAAAAGTGTTCCTTTTTGCAGTTTCCTCATATTCCAAATCCATGGGGGACGGGTTGGTCTCGAGACAAGACGCTAGCCTCGGGAAAGAGAGGTTGTGGGTTCAAATCTCGGCTACACTGGTTGGGATTTTTATTTATGATTTCTCTCTGCGACAACCACCCCTGGTCTCAGCAGCGAAGCTCGGCTTGAAACGTCAGTTACTCATCGACAGAAAAAAAAACATGAGTACCTCCGAAGTCGGAGTTATCTGCCTGTGCGGCGAGGGACCCCTGTGCACACGGCTGCCAGGGAAAAATGGATTAACACGCAAAATTCAGTTCGTAGTCTCTAGTGTCAGAGTTGAAAGCTGGCGAACGCAACAACAACAACAACAACAACAACAACAACATATTAAAATGGAACATCCTTTATGATTTTATCTATCATCATCATCGAGTGCCTTCTCTGCAACGAAGGTTGGCTACCATGGAGCGCCATTTCTCTCTGTTTCTTGCTTTGATGGTGCAGGCTGTCATAGATTGACTTGTCCATCTTTTCATGTTACTCGTCCATGTTAGTCTTGGTCTGCCTCTGCCTCTTTTACCTTGTATTTTTCCTTCCAATATTACTTTGAGTAGGCTGTTGTGTCTTTTAACATGCCCCAAAAAATTCATTTGTCTTGTTCTAATTGTGTTTAGTAGTTCTCTTTTAATTTTCAGTTGTTTTAAAACTTCATCGTTTGTTTTCTTTTCTTTCCATCCAATTCTACCTATTCTTCTATAAATCCACATTTTCAATTTTCTTCAATTTGCTTCAATTTTATGTTCTGTTTTCTTGTCTAATGTCCGTGATTTCATCTATGCAGGGAGAAAATTCATTTTCCAGTTATGTTATCGTTGCTAGCGATTATTTCCCTTTATTAGATATTACTGAACAACCTGAGAACAAATTATATATAGAATTCTTCCGCTTCTAAAAGTTCACTCGTTAAATGAGAGTGGATGTGATTTGCGGTTACTTTAAGGAAAGGGCCGCAATATCTGCTTTCTTTGGCCCGACCCGTCTTCAGCAATTGCTCAACAATTTTGCCCTGGCAGTATACATTTTTGGTCTACTCTTTTTTAATTTTAACTGCCAACTTTGCTTTAATAGCGTGCTCGTGTTGCCTGGTTTTTTTTTTTTGCCGCTATCCGGGAGGGCAAGACATCGGATATCACTACCACTGGACCAGATCGTACATTCAAATAGCAATTGTGATGTGTAAATTACAATCCACTTACAACAAGTATAAAAGTCATGCTACTGAAAACACCTCATTGTTAGACATCAATCATTTAGATACAAAATAATTTCGAACATTATTTTTTTTAAATTGTTGGGAAAATGTTTTCTATTTTTACTATTAAAGCCAGAGCTAGGCTAAAAAAACGTAAGTCTCAAGGCTAATGGTATTATTTTGATCAGTAATTCTAGAAAACCGAAGGGAGAAAAAAAAACTTGCAGACGAAAGCACATACACCGAAGTTAAGTATACATTTCTACAATTTCTAGTGCCGATATAACACTTGACATGAAATGTTGCGTATTTTATAGGCAGGCAACAGTTAATATTCTTCCAACAAAGATGGTACAATGTGTGTTAAAGTACTTGTTTCACAAACATAATACAGCGAGGTCTTGTCAAGAAATTGTTTAAAAGTAATGCCGAACAGAAGTGATGACAAAAGCTATGCGTACCTTCATAGTTGACAACAGAGTTCGCGCAATTTCGCTGAGATATTTGTATGTAATTAGGCAATTTTTAGAAGTGCTATATGTCAACGACGTCGGACCGATAACAATCGCCTCATGTCGTCAATTAGCGACACAACACATTCACTTAACTTAACATTATTTTAAGAGGGGACAATGATGAGTAGTAGTCGTTCGGTGAACACTAAGGAACAAATAGAACGCGTTAATGAACTCTGAAGAAAACAACGATGCTCCAGTTAATAAGAGGAGAGCAAGATGACCTAACTTAACGAATGGAAGAAGATCAAGTAAAGCAGTAAAGCACTGTTAATTAAATCTTCATATATGGAAGCCAATAGCTACCTATCCACCAGCCTTCAGCATATACTCTAGGCCGGCAGTTCATCAATCATCTATAAAGATTTGTTGTTATTTGGTATTTTGTATTACATACAAAATGGATACAGTTTATCGTATAAGTAAACATGTCGCCATATCATACCTGAGAAAGTTTATTTTTGTTATATCTTCTTTGAAGCATAAAAACAGTAAATTTCGACATTTGGCCATCCTGCCTCAATAAGTTTATACTGGAAGCCCTAACAGAAGGGTTAGATACTCGCCAGCATTCTATGAGGCTGCTCATTTCTTTCAGATGTTATCTAATATAGTAGTGAAGAAATGTCCACAGGATAAGCTATCACTGTAGTGAAGAAATGTCCACAGGATAAGCTATCACTGTAGTGAAGAAATGTCCACAGGATAAGCTATCACACTGTACTCCTCTCTATTAATTATCCCCCCTTTGCTCCCAAAAAATATCACACACGCGCGCAAAACATTATCCACCATCATTTTGATATTCCAAGGTAAAAGTTATGATCGCCAGAGTTATGCAAGTTAAAAAAAATACAGGATATAACCAGCCATCTGTTGAATATGCAACAAAGTTATGATTTATTGATTTGTACGTTGATATTAAAATATGACCACTAACAATTAACGATTGATAATAGCAAGTTACATGTGACCTGTTTAGATAATGTACTCCATCAACATATGTATGTTAGCATGCATAAGGTTATATATAATAATGTCACATAATAGATGATTGTGATCTACTGAACAAAACTGAATACGGGTCATTTCATTTTATGTGATAAAACATACAAACAAGTAACAAACCACGACAGATTTACTAATGCATAAAACGAACGAGTAGGTTACACCATAATAAAACAAAAATGAAAGTGCAGCAAATTGATAAAAATACGAATGTACGAATGTCAACTTTCAGTCGTTCAATACAACTTTGTTATATCCTCCTGAGCTGATGGTTTAAAAACAAAACATAGGCGGTGAAGAATTAATACTGTGATTTGTATTTAGATCGATTACTCGTCCATGTCTTGGTTTGCCTTCACGTCACTGCCGTTCTCAGTTGTGACTAAGGGTGTCGAGGCTGCTGGGTAATCCTTTATCTCATACGCTTCCTGAGGAGAATAAAAAATAGAACGCATTCACTTTTGGCTGTCACTCTCTAGAATTAGTGAAATATTTGGCTTTAATTATCTAGATTGAGTTAACTTCCCCCGCAATCGACGTAATAAAACTATATCTGTTACTATATATGTATAGCTTAACTCCATTTTACAGAGCAAATTAAAATAATATGGCCACGTCAAAAAGACCAGTGCGGGCTGGAAAGAACAATAATGGAAGGTATGTTTCCGGGGCGACGCACTAGGGACAGACCAAGAAGACGTGGTTTCAAGACATCAAGGAGACCTTGAACATGACAGCAGAAGTGGAAGGTCTGGACATACGACCTGATGATGATGATATATATATATATAATATACATTTCGCAGCCTACATAGGAAACATTTTTAACGTTCTGTAAAATGTCATTATTAATCAGAAGCTTTGTTGGCAATATCCAGGACTTTCGTTTATGTCGTGTTGATCTGAGGTCCTCTTTAACCGAGAATATTGTGGAGGCGTTCCATAGCTTCAGCGTGCTCAAGAGTGCATAATCGTCCGCAAAGTCAAGATCTTCCAAGACTTTATAACAAATCCACTTAATGCATCTTGATGCGCATGTCTTCTATTGATTTTTCGTGACTTAATCTATTGTAGTTCCGAATAAAAGTTGTGACATGACACATCCTTGTTTAACATCTGTTTCTGCTGAGATTCAGCCAGTGTTGCCAGTTTCTGTCCTCACACCACAAACAGAATCTGCATAAGAGGCTTTTACAATATTTACATATTTTGTAGGAAATCCATAGATGTTAATGATTTTCCTTAGTGTCGGGCTGTGTAAACTATCAAATGTCTTTTGGAAATAAACAAAGTTAATAATGAGCGAAGATTGGAATTATAATGATTCCTTAATGAAGGTTCTGAGAGTGAAAATGTCATCAATACATGTCTGATGTTGTCCCGCTTGTTCTTCTGTTAGTTTTTTGTCTATTGACTTCTATAATCAGTTTCATGCTGCTGAAGAGTTTACCAGATAGAAATAATGTGATTCCTCGCCAACTGTTACAATCCGATAACTATCATTTATACACATATATCCATCAATAAATGTAGAGAACATAGCAAATTATTATAATCAACTCTTTTCTTATTTGCCTTTCAGCGCCGTGGGGAGATAGAGTTTGTGGTCTTTTCCTTTCCTGTAGGGTTTTTTGGCTGTTATGTTTCCTTGTGTTTCAAATATTTCATCAATCCATTGTTTTCGTAATCGGTTTTAGAGTCTGGTGTTCTCGCAACGTTTATTAACGGCTCGTTGTGTCGTGTTCTGAACTTTCTTTCTCATAGCGTTGCCAAACCGCTTAATCTGTTGTTTCATTACGTATTCAAAGGCGGCAATTAATCCTAACATTTTACTAAGTTCTTCATTCTAGATCTTTTTTCTCAGGCTATTATCTGACATTCACCTAACACAGTTAATCTTTGTAGTGGTTATTTTTCTTTATGTTATTGAATCTAGAATCCAGGTCTGACATCGATAACATAAAATTGGGATGAAGATATTATTAAGATGTATAATCCATTTAAAATCAATGCATTAACATATAATTAATCTTTTTAAGACCAAGTTTGGATCATATTGTAACCTTTTTCTCCAGCGTTCGAGTCTAGTGATCATACGAACCTGACTCTTTGTCCTGTACCATGATGGAGGGGTAAGAATAACATCATGACACACGATAGCTGGTCGCATGGACAGTACTCGCATATTGAAGGGTAAGAACAACATCATGACACACGATAGCTGGTCGCATGGTCAGTACTCGCATATTGAAGGGTAAGAACAACATCATGACACACGATAGCTGGTCGCATGGTCAGTACTCGCATATTGAAGGGTAAGAACAACATCATGACACACGATAGCTGGTCGCATGGACAGTACTCGCATATTGAAGGGTAAGAACAACATCATGACACACGATAGCTGGTCGCATGGTCAGTACTCGCATATTGAAGGGTAAGAACAACATCATGACACACGATAGCTGGTCGCATGGTCAGTACTCGCATATTGAAGGGTAAGAACAACATCATGACACACGATAGCTGGTCGCATGGTCAGTACTCGCATATTTAAAGGTAACAACAACATCATGACACACGATAGCTGGTCGCATGGTCAGTACTCGCATATTTAAAGGTAAGAACAACATCATGACACACGATAGCTGGTCGCATGGTCAGTACTCGCATATTTAAAGGTAAGAACAACATCATGACACACGATAGCTGGTCGCATGGTCAGTACTCGTATATTTAAAGGTAAGAACAACATCATGACACACGATAGCTGGTCGCATGGTCAGTACTCGCATATTTAAAGGTAAGAACAACATCATGACACACGATAGCTGGTCGCATGGTCAGTACTCGTATATTGAAGGGTAAGAACAACATCATGACACACGATAGCTGGTCGCATGGTCAGTACTCGTATATTTAAAGGTAAGAACAACATCATGACACACGATAGCTGGTCGCATGGTCAGTACTCGCATATTTAAAGGTAAGAACAACATCATGACACACGATAGCTGGTCGCATGGTCAGTACTCGCATATTTAAAGGTAAGAACAACATCATGACACACGATAGCTGGTCGCATGGTCAGTACTCGCATATTTAAGGTAAGAACAACATCATGACACACGATAGCTGGTCGCATGGTCAGTACTCGCATATTTAAGGTAACAACAACATCATGACACACGATAGCTGGTCGCATGGTCAGTACTCGCATATTTAAAGGTAACAACAACATCATGACACACGATAGCTGGTCGCATGGTCAGTACTCGTATATTGAAGGGTAAGAACAACATCATGACACACGATAGCTGGTCGCATGGTCAGTACATGACTGATTTTTCCCCTAAACTCGCGCCGAGGCTGACACACTTCGTCTTTTGCAGGCTGGATTTTGGTTTGACAGAGACGATTTCCTTGTCGGAGGGTGGATGCCAGCCAGAGTTGTTGGACGCGTGCTTTCTGTCTGGGTGTCCTCCCATAGCCGTGCCTCCTTCCGATTGCGACTGCCAGACAGCAGTGGCTTGTTTTCAAGGGTGTCCTTTCACGTGGATAGAGCTTTGAATGCAGCTTTTCCTAGCATGGCCTGTCCCGTTGTTGGATATTTGAGAAGTTTTATAATTATTGCAACAGTTCCACCTTTTGCCCATTCCTGGTAGGAGAGGTCCTCCATCTGGTCTTAATTCATGAGGTCAGATCTAGGTCCCCAATCCATGATTCCAGTTCATTCCAGGTCACAATTTAACCGATCTCAACAGTGCATTGTTAAGTAGTTTACGATCATTCTCTCATTTTTCTTGTTTTGATAATGCACTCCACTATTCTGGAAATCGCATTAAATTTTTTCTGTTATGACGACATCTTAAATCTTCGTTGCACTATCGCAAAATTGTGTGTGTGTTTTAAAATGTTTTTCCCTAACATAAATATCCATTTCTTAGATGACAATTTTCTTTGGCCTCCCAATCATGGGATATTTTTTTAAACTTTCGTTTGGAATTATAAAAATTCAAATTATTTATTTGTAGTTTATAAATTAAATACCTACATTTTGTAGAGTAGTTTCTCTACTTTGTCCATTATTTCTTGAAAAGCTGCCATTTTTTCCTACAGAAATGTCATTTATAGTAAACATTTCCGGGTAATTGCGTTAATTAATCATTTCATCACGAAACTTAAAATAAGCGGGACAAATCTGAAATAAGTGTAGAGCGTGAGGTACTTGACTCCAATAATAACATCAGATGGAAGGTGCACCACAGAAACAAAAGAAGAGCAGCACAGGCTTAAGTAGCATTTCAGAAAATGTAACGCAATATTGAGCAACAAGTCTATGTCAATAGAAATGAGAAACAGAGTTCATTAGTATTATGTAGAGTCAAGTCTGAATTATGGAAGCGATAGTTAGAGACCATAGAGATTAAATTCCTCATTCATAAGAATGTTCAGAGTTTCCTGGTCAGCGAAAAAGACCAACACGGAAATTCACAAAGAGGCCAATACAGAAAAGAGAGCTATTAAAAACATCTGATAGAAACAATCGACATTTTTAGGGCACGTCACAAAAAAAAGGAAGTTGGAATACTTGGCTACAACTGGCAAAAATAGAGGTAAAGACATATCTCGTGCCACAAAGGGAGATGATATTAGACAGCTTGGTGTCATGCATGGAAAATAATCAACAACACAATTGATACAAAGCTCTGTGAACCTAAAAAAATGTGGCAGGACATGATCACCTACCCTAAACGGTATGGCACATGAGGTTGATAAATAGTTTTAAAAAAAGTAAAGAGCCCCCGTCACGCCAAGTGGCGTATAATGAATATGGTGTTAGTGACTATACATTTTACAGACCTTCAGCACATGATTTTTGGGGTAATGTGGTCGGTATTATGCCCGTGCCGCTTTACTTTCCCAGAAAAAATCTGGTACCTCTGAATCGAACCCTACCTCTTGTCCACTGATGTTGATGAAATATGTCCATCCAATTCACATAATTACCAACACACTTAAGTAACTGAACACTCACGATATGTTTATGGCCGTTATCCAATGCCACCTTTGATCTCACAGAAGTTCCATCACGTGTACTGTCAACCATTGAGTATCCGTCTACCACTGTTGATGATGTAACGCCTGTGGGTTTTGACCCGCCAATATACTTCATTTTGTGCTGGAGCCATTTACGAAGGATGAGAGACCGTACCTAGATAAATGGAGTTAACAGTTTGGTGAAATATAGAGCACGTGTAGACAAATATAATGGTAATCTCACAGATTGTTACAGCATAAATGTCTTAAGTATTTTAACTCTACAATGCTATGCCACAGTGTGACCAGTGACCAATGTTGTTAAACCACTTGTAACAGTACTTCCCAAAATGCATCGGTAAAATCTCTTGACAAGTTCACTCCGTGTACGTCCTATGCGACTACACAGGCAACGATTACAAACCTCCTTAGTCGCTTCTTACAACACGTGTTACAGGTAACAGTTGCTCTATTCTGTTTCCCCCTCACCGTGGGAATCCCGGATACAGTTTCGGGTAAAACCGTTCTTAGATTCCGTAAATTCCGAAGCCTTTTCCGTTGAAAATTACTCGCCAATAACTTATTGATTCTACCCATATTAACATGGTAGATAGCAGAATACACTGGTCACTTTATCACCATATCTTCTATCGTTGTCTGTGTCATGACACTTTTATAATTTTTGTTTCCCATGGCATTAAACAAATGGGACCATTTTGTTTCACATATTTTATTTAATGGAATGTGTACGATTTAACCTTGACCCGTATTGTGACTCTTCTCAGTTTGTACTGCTTGAGTCCACTTCCATTATTATATTATTCAACTGATGACACCAACTCTGGTTCAAATTCTGAGGTCAATCAAGCTTTTCCAATATTTTGACTCCATAGATCTGCATATAATCCAATGACCTGCTGACATTGTCTTAACCAGTCTTCTTCATCTTCTGCTATCCTTCACCATTGCCGTTGGCGTCGAGGGGAGATACAATCTCCGATTCTTTGCTCTTCTGTTGGCTTTTTCTGGTGTTATCCCTCCTAGTGACACTAGTATTCCCTTTATCCATCTCTTTCTCGGTTTCCTCTTCATCTGGCGTTTTCGTAGCGTTTGTTTATGGCTCTTTGAGTCATTGTTAGTTCTTTTTATCTTGTTATGTGGTCTGTATGATCGCGATTGTTTCTCCATTTTTTTTGGCTCTGAGCACTGTTGTGTGTATGTTACATTGTCCTTTGCCGCTGTCTTAACCAGTAAACTTAATAAAACCTGTGGTTGCACAACTTATTCTACAAAGACCTTTGTTTACGATTTACTCTTGGACATTTAGAAAATACATACATAAACCATAGGTAGTAATTATATATTCTGCATTCGTGATAAGTACATTCAGAGGTTCACTATAGACTGGAAAATATTGAGTGCTGTATGCTTGTTCTTTTCTCCTCATGTCTATATACACGTCAGTACAATCTACTGTATTTCTAATAACCGAAACATAAATTTGAGTCAATTGTGTGTATGTACTTGTCTTAGAGAACTACAGACGATAAGATGGCATCAAGTAGTATCAAACTTATATACATGCTGGCATACCAAAATACGACAAGCGTATGATGTCTTATCACAAAGAAGATAGACTGGATATGTTCGTATACGAACTTGTACCTACAAGTGTGGCAGTATTTGATGAGAATCCCAAATATTGGAGGAATGTGTTGTTTCTCTACCCATAACTTCCATAATTGCACAAATGATGCACACAAGCTAATCAATGTTTAACATGTTCTGAAAATGTAGTGAATATAATAAATGTTGTGTCTAGTTTGGACCCAAAACGGCGTGTGATTTAACTGGCGACTAATACAACCTCTGGCTTCTGTTAAAAGCAGCTATCACCAATGGGGTTGTCTGCAGTGTTATTATGACAACTATAAGAACAATGAACAATGATGGATGTTTACTAAATGAAATCTGAGTCACTCTTACCTCTCCATTACAGAAGCAGAATATGATAGAAACCATAGTGCCCTGTGAAATAGACATATAGGCAAGATCAAGAGAAGTATATTGACGATTTATCATTGCATCGTTAATTGCATAATCTAACATCATATACGCTCTAGTTATAACAACTTATATAAACGTTATCAGTTCACGTATAACTTACATGAGTATGTACAATTAAATTATGTGAGATCATTCTCGTAAACGCATAGTTTTTCGTAAAGTTGGTGACATTTGGTATAGATTTTCCGTGTAAAGTAATTTGGAATCAGGGATCCAGAAAAAAATGACTGAAATGGAATGACATATTTGTTCCTACTACGCTTATAAGCGGGTTGTGCTGCACCTAGTTTTGCTCTTATACAATCCAGTGTACATTTATCTGACACGGCTTCCATAGTCTTTGATTTTCCTTTACGTTCCTGCAAGGTGGAGTTGTTCGGAGTCAAGATCTTTGAAAATAATATTAATATAACTTTAAATTATAGACAATTGAGTGTTGCTGAGGTCACTTACATTACCACAAAAATCATGTGCCGAAGGTCTATAAAAATTATGGTCGCTAACACCATATTCCCTGTACGCCACATCGCGTGACGGGGCTCTTTACTTCTACTTACTTAAGGTCACTTAGTAGTCGCTTTCGAATAAAAACCAATAATTAAGATTCATTTGCGAGAACTAGGTGTTTAGAATCAAGCGTGGCATAAGTAGGAAATGGAAGTGGAGATGACGTATCGAATCAGAAATTAAACGAATGAGAAGATAATATCATCAATATCCAGACTTTAGGCTATCCTTTATAAATTGACATCTTACTGCTCCGAGTACAATAAGGATAGGGAATATAATCAAATAAATTGCTCAAATAATCTCAGCTTAGCGTCCAAGATGTCGATAGCACTGAAAGAGGTCACAGACTCATAGCTAACTGTAGGAGTCAGAATGAGTGAACCCGAATATATCAAGCTATTAGTTTCATTTTTCGCAGTAGCCAAGGAAACACGCTTAGGTTATGACCACAGACGTTGGAAAAGGAGAAGAGAAACTCGATGTTCGAGAATGTGTTGTAGTCAGGTGTGTTGATTCCAATGTGCAGATGTTGCAGCCTGTTGTAAGCCACA
This sequence comes from Megaustenia siamemsis, assembly GCA_032433765.1. Lineage (NCBI taxonomy): Eukaryota > Metazoa > Mollusca > Gastropoda > Stylommatophora > Ariophantidae > Megaustenia > Megaustenia siamemsis. The sequence continues at coordinate 132,385,237 of JAVIAB010000092.1, forward strand.
ACAAACACAACCTAAATGGTATCCTTATAAGAATGGTCAACGAAAACGGAGTAACATTAAAACAGCCACAGATAAACACATTGACTGAAGTGGGTTCAAATTAAATCATCATCATCTTGTGCCATACTGTTTGGCGGAGACGATCATGTCCTTCCACAATTCTCTGTCCACAGTACATCGTATAAATGCTGTTATTGACACTTTTCCTGTCATGACACAAAACTATCCAGTTTCTTCTCTCTTTGTCATCCGTGATATCTCTTTCCCTTTATTTTGCCAATTGTTACAAAATATTCTACCTTTCGTCTCCTAATGAAGTGCCGGAAAATGTTGATTTTTTAAAATATGTTTCTTATAAGCTGTCTTTTTGTGTTGGCCTCTTTGAGAATGTCCTCGTTGGTATTTTTAGCTGTCCAGGGAAATCTCATCATTCTCCTACGAAATCCGATCTCTGTGACCCTTAATCGTCTTTTTAATTTGTTTGTCTACTGTTTATGATTCGCTTCCAAAGGTTACAATTGGTTTTATATAGCACCGCTGAACTCTCTATCTCACTTCTTTTGACATTGACTTGTTGCACAAGATGTATTTTACTTTCTGAAATGCTATTTTGGTCTGAGCTATTCTTTTTATTTCTGTGGTTCATTTCTCGTCTAATGTTATTATTGTTCCCAAGTATTTAACCTTCTGCACTTGCTTTAGATTTGTCCCACTTGTTTTTATATTGCAAGGTGGTTGTGATTGTTTCTTCGATATGGCCACTACTTCTATTTCTTACTATTCAGGCTGATGCCTTTCTTGTTGCTTTGTTTCACTATTATCAAATAAGATATTTGCAAATAGTATTCGATTTGATCACAAACGTGTGGATCTATACACATTAGTTACAACAGTTACCTGTGACGACTGCAAGAACGACATAATGTGCAGGTAGATGACGTAAAAGTCTGAATCTCTGTCCGGTCTCATGGGAAACACTAGAAACTGGAGGCCAAGAAGAGGCACCAGAATCAATGTTGCTTTGGCGGCCTTTCTGTAAACAGTCAAACATGAGTTAGACGTGGTCTATCTAATGTTAGTCACAGCTGTTTGTCACTGATACTTTAGTTCATTTTCTGCCTTCACAGAGACATCAGATACATGTGCTTCTAATATTGTACATTAAAATGATGAGAAGAAGCTGTATCTTTAACAACTTGTGTGGTTAAAAATTGAAGATTTCACCGTAAAAACTTAGAATTGCCAAGCTTTGATCTTCCTGTTCGAACATTAATCTACCAAACTAAAATATAATTTTAATACGAGTACTTTAGCTAAAATAGTTGACGTGTTGTGCATGGTGTCACGAATTGAAGCTACTACTATAAATTGTCCACGTGTTGTGTGTGATGTAGTGTCACAAAATGAAGCTACTCCCACAAAAGCCTCCACGTGTTGTGCCGTGGTTTGCAGATAGGCTGTGATAATTGTGCCTTTCTACCCAAACCAGCCGTTTTCTAACCGGTTTTTTAAAATACCGGGCTGCCTAACCTCTTCGATTCTTACTTGCTTGACTAAGCCTGCTAGTGTGTATCCCGGAGCCTCATTGCAAGGTGGAGTAAGGTATTTATAATAATGATAATTGATATAAACGATGGAAAAAATAACAATATTCGATATAAACGATGTGAAGAAAAATAACAATATTTGTTATAAACGATATGAAGAAAATAACAATATTTGATATAAACGATATGAAGAAATATAACAATATTTGATATAAACGATGTGAAGAAAAATAACAATATTTGATTTAAACGATATGAAGAAAAATAACAATATTTGATATAAAGATATGAAGAGAAATAACAATATTTGATATAAACGATATGAAGAAAAATAACAATATTTGATATAAACGATATGAAGAAAAATAACAATATTTGATACAAACGATGTGAAGAAAAATAACAATATTTGATATAAACGATGTGAAGAAAAATAGCAATATTTGATATAAACGATATGAAGAAAAATAACAATATTTGATATAAACGATGTGAAGAAAAATAACAATATTTGATATAAACGATATGAAGAAAAATAACAATATTTGATATAAACGATATGAAGAAAATAACAATATTTGATATAAACGATGTGAAGGAAATGTTCCGGATGCGTTGATGAATCAGAATTACCAGCAGACAGAACAACTTAACAAGGACAGCCATAAAAGAAAATTGGCACAGTGACAACAGGAAGACTACGCGGGCGGAAATCTGTGCACTGTGAGAAGATTCAGATACCATCATTGAAAGCCCTCAGCAAGAGCTATCCAGAGAAATGCGAAAGGGACGTAGATCAAAGAAAAGCTGGTAGAGATCAGTGTAGATGTAGATACACAATGTGGTTATTATATGTAGCACGTTATAAAGGATCATCACATAGAGGTGGAGGGATGTATGTAGCACGTTACGAGGTATAATCATATAGAGGTGGAGGGATTTATGTAGCACGTTACAAGGGATAATCATATAGAGGTGGAGGGATGTATGTAGCACTTACAAGGGATAATCACATGGAGGTGGAGGGATGTATGTAGCACGTTACAAGGGATAATCACATACAGGTGGAGGGATGTATGTAGGACGTTACAAGGTATAATCACATAGAGGTGGAGGGATGTATGTATCACGTTACAGGGGATAATCACATAGAGGTGGAGTGATGTATGTAACACGTTACAAAGGATAATCACATACAAGTGGAGGGATGTATGTAGCACGTTACAAGGGATATTCACATACAGGTGGAGGGATGTATGTAGCACGTTACAAGGGATATTCACATACAGGTGGAGGGATGTATGTAGCACGTTACAAGGGATATTCACATACAGGTGGAGGGATATTGTTGCCCAGAAAAAATCCAAACAAATAGCTTATATCATGGTTTGTCTTGTCGGACAATAGCAAAAGACAAACGGAGACGTTACAACAATATATGATTCTCATCTGAATCCTTAAAATAGCCGACAAGATGTTCTTTACTCAAACCAATTACTACTAATTGATCTATAATAAAGTTAAGTTCCGTGAACAATTTTGTTGATTAATGCAATTAGTCTAGACATGGATATATCTGTCCGCTTTCTCATTGTTTCTATTTCTGTTTTTCTCTCTCTTGCTCTATCCCCCTCTCTATCCCTCTTCAGTTCAGGATCTCATAAGTAGGGAATCCACGTTGATTGTGTCTTCCTGCCAGGACCAGCCTCATTGACTATGGTTTGATTACAGAGAGGGTGACATTTAGATTCGCTCGCGTAGCTATCGTGGTCCAGACAATGGTGAGAAGAGAAAAGAATAGAACCACTATCACCTGCCACATGAGAGACGACTCCTAACAATATTTTAATGCTTTGGCTAATGTGTAACGGGTATACTTCTTACTGGGGAATGTGTTAAGGAGGGTATCTGAGCACTATGGAGTTGTCGGTTGTGCAATGATGATGATCTATAGACTAAACAAATTTGAACTAGACGTTTACATAAGATCAGGTGACTCACCACTTAACCTGGCATAAATAAGGTCAAGAACAGGAACGACAGAACATCTTATTAAGGGTCTGCTGTTAGCCGACCAATAACATTGGTTGTTCATGTGTATATTTTGTGGGAACAACATTGAAACCACGAACTGGCTGAGAGAGAGAGAGAGAGAGAGAGACAGACAGACAGACAGACAGACAGGCAGGCAGACAGACAGACAGACAGACAGACAGACAGACAGGCAGGCAGGCATGCAGGCAGGCAGGCAGGCAGACAGACAGACAGACAGACAGACAGACAGACAGACAGACAGACAGACAGAGAGACAGACAGACAGATAGAACAATCATATCATCACTTAACCATACTGATATTTGTGTTCACACTGCTATTTCAGAGTTTGATCTGTAAATCAACTTTGACAGTTTCTCACAAAATCTTTTTCAACCCTAGACTCTCGGTTAATACGAGAAAATATAAATAACATTGCAATCAGCTGCTGGCAAAACTGTCGCACAGCAGAAAATTGACGAGCACTTCTCAAAGCCTCACACATACCTTGGTAATAAACTCAATGCCTCACACACACTTTGGTAATAAACTCAATGCCACACACACACACACACACACACCTTGGTAATAAACTCAATGCCTCACACACACCTTGGTAATAATCTCAATGCCTCACACACACCTTGGTAATAAACTCAATGCCTCACACACACCTTGGAAATAATCTCAATGTTTCACACATACCTTGGTAATAAACTCAATGCCTCAAACACACACCTTGGTAATAAACTAAAAGCCACACACACACCTTGGTAATAAACTCAATGCCTCACACACACCTTGGTAATAAACTCAATGCCTCACACACACCTTGGTAATAAACTCAATGTCTCACACACACACATTGGTAAAAAACTCAATGCCTCACACATATCTTGGTAATAAACTCAATGCCTCACACACACCTTGGTAATAAACTCAATGCCTCACACACGCCTTGGTAATAAACTCAATGCCTCACAAACACCTTGGTAATAAACTCAATGCCTCACACACGCCTTGGTAATAAACTCAATGCCTCACACACACCTTGGTAATAAACTCAATGCCTCACACACACCTTGGTAATAAACTCAATGCCTCACACAAACTTGGTAATAAACGCAATGCCTCACACACACGTTGGTAATAAACTCAATGCCTCACACACAACTTGGTAATAAACTCAATGCCTCACACACAACTTGGTAATGAACTCAATGCCTCACACACACTTTGGTAATAAACTCAATGCCACACACACACACCCTTGGTAATAAACTCAATGCCTCACACACACCTTGGTAATAAACTCAATGCCTCACACACACCTTAGTAATAATCTCAATGTTTCACACATACCTTGGTAATAAACTCAATGCCTCACACATACCTTGGTAATAAACTAAAAGCCACACACACACCTTGGTAATAAACTCAATGCCTCACACACACCTTGGTAATAATCTCAATGTCTCACACACACATTGGTAAAAAACTCAATGCCTCACACATACCTTGGTAATAAACTCAATGCCTCACACACACCTTGGTAATAAACTCAATGCCTCACACAAAACTTGGTAATAAACGCAATGCCTCACACACACGTTGGTAATAAACTCAATGCCTCACACACAACTTGGTAATAAACTCAATGCCTCACACACACCTTGGTAATAAACTCAGTGCCTCACACACACCTTGGTAATAAACTCAATGCCTCACACACACCTTGGTAATAAACTCAATGCCTCACACACACCTTGGTAATAAACTCAGTGCCTCACACACACCTTGGTAATAAACTCAATGCCTCACACACACGTTGGTAATAAACTCAATGCTCACACACACACACCTTGGTAATACACTCAAAGCCTCACCACTGAAGGTGAAGCGAATACCAGGACACCTACTAAAGTTAGTAGCATACTTGGCAGATTAATGTGATTTTAGCTCACAGACAAAGCTCAAAAAAAAAAAAAAAAATAGACAGTTGCTGTGTACCCAGTGGTTGCAGTGCCACGTGTTAAATCAGGACAGAGTGTAGGTATGTAATATGTAAATATGTAAGCGTTACCAAAGACACCTAACTCACTTCCAAACAGCTTCATGAAGCCTCCTGATAAACATGACAAAACAAAACGCAAGAAACCGCTATATTTATGATGTTCCAGGCATCGAAGTTGTTTTGAAATTTAGTTTTTGCTGTTTTAACCCCGCTGATACTACTCTTCATCGTCCGTCCTTCAGTGGACATTATGTAGTATGTATGCGTTATGTTACAGTTTACAAAAAGTTACGATATTTGCGTCTTTTAAGCTACTGACGTTGTCTTCAACATAATATTTTTTTTATATTGCTCCACCTTTTTTCCTACCAAGGGTACCACACAGGACAGTTCTGCTTTACTTTTCCTAGTGCAAGTAGTCAGTTATGATTCGTTGCAAACTTGCAGCCCTAGAAATGGCAGGTTTCTTCATTCTATATTCTAATATTAACATAAACTCGTTGGACGATATAGTTCGCATGCCAAACTATCGACTGCCAAAAAATAATATTTGATGGCGGACAAGAAAGGTAAAACGCCAACACGGCTGATTAAAGGTCCTTGATAGGTCAGAGGTCTCATTAAATGCCTTCAATATTAACCCAAACACATGTGAGCAAGTGACACAAAACAGAACTACTTTATCGCGTCTCCTCGTCGAGACATCCAGGAGTAGGCAGCCGTACAGAACATCTCTCATCATTAAGCATCTATTACCTGTTCATAACTATCTTAGATTATTCCAGCGCAGTCAATTACACACCCAGAATAAACTAGCAACAAGAAGTGTGATCTTCATTTTACCTTTATCATTTAGTGATACATACACATGTCTGTGTATGAACTATTGTCTGATAAATTAACTGACAGACAAGTATGAACATTGAAAAATAAAGTACAGTGAGACAGTTAAACGGTTGTGGTCAGATAGTTGAGCGGACTAACAACAAACAACGGTATACAGATATATATATATATATATATATATAGACAGACAGACAGGCAGACAGACAGACAGACAGACAGACAGACAGACAGACAGACAGACAGACAGACAGACAGACAGACAGACAGATAGATAGATAGATAGATAGATAGATAGATAGATAGATAGATAGATAGATAGATAGATAGATAGATAGATAGATAGATAGATAGATAGATAGATAGATAGGTAGGTAGGTAGGTAGGTAGGTAGGTAGGTAGGTAGTAGGTAGGTAGATAGATAGATAGATAGATAGATAGATAGATAGATAGATAGATAGATAGATAGATAGATATACAGGCAGGCAGGCAGGCAGGCAGATAGATAGGTAGGTAGGTAGATGGATAGATAGATAGATAGATAGATAGATAGATAGATAGACAGATAGACAGATAGATAGATAGATAGATAGATAGATAGATAGATAGATAGATAGATAGATAGATAGATAGATAGATAGATAGATAGATAGATAGATAGATAGATAGATAGATAGATAGATAGATAGATAGATAGATAGATAGATAGATAGATAGATAGATAGATAGATCAAAATTGAGTAATGGATACTTGAATATAGATAAACAACTGAATGAGCGGCCTGCATATCTAGAACCATGCACCACAACATTATCACTGTTTTCTTCACATCCAATTGAATTATTTTCTTGTCCGTAGCATCATTTAACATAATCGAACTCTGTGTCTGTAAATTTGCGTATTCCATTGCGTTGGTCTTAGTTAAATTTTTAAAAAAAGATGGTTGTGGAGCGAAGGTGTGGAAGGTGGGTGGGTAAGTGGGGAATAAGAGTGTCATGATTTCGATAAATGTAACGTAACCATCGGATAGATAAAAATCCCAGAGACAGAGGAGATCAGCGAGCTTTTATTTGCAGACAATCAGGCACTAATACATGGAAAAATAAAAGACCTACATAAACACTTAAATAGACTCAGGCACAAAATAAAACATAAACAATAACTTCAACAAAACAGAAGTCATGATTGTCGCAAAAGAGAAACAGAACATCAACATAACTATGAAAGGCAGGCAACTAAAACAAGTAGAGGAATCCAAATACCTAGGAAGTCTAGTGACAAACGACATTTCACAAATAGCAGAAATAGACTCAAGAAGCAAAAAAGCGTGTCAAATCATTGGACAGCTATCACCACTATTGTCCAACAAGGAAATAACTCTAGAGGTATAGCGGGTACTCTACAATACAATCTTCATCTCAACGTTGTGCTACCAATGCCAGTCCTGGGCCCTAGATGCAAGAACAATAAGAAAAATAGCAACTACTGAGCTGAAATGTGTTAGATGAATTACAGGAACCAGCTTGAGAGACAAGATTAGAAATTAAGAACTATAAAGAAAGCTAGGAATAACCCTGCTATAGAATATATAAAGAAACAACAGATAAAAGGGTCTTTATTGAACATTTTAATTTGTCTAATTTAGCCACGTAACAAGGCAGTGTGATCAAAACACAGCACGACGATCCTTCAACAAACATTGCGAGAACCACAGACCCAAGGGTCAACCACGAAAAAATGGATTGCCGGAATATTAGAAACACTAGTACACATAATAGCAGCAGAGGCGAACAGAAGAGGAAAAAACCGCAAATTGTATCTCCCCTCGACGCTGAAAGGCAAATGAAGAAGGAAAGAAGAAAAACTATAGATAAGCTGTTGACATCTGACATGGGTCAAGGCATCAGGATGCCTAGAAATGCGAATCTGCTGTAAAGCTTATGATAATAGTGAAAATTTAAAAAAAAGGAAAAAGTGGTATGGTAACAGCTTTACGTAGGTGAGAAACGAAACACAACAAAAGTAGAACGCCGTTTCGGTCTAAAGGCCTTCAGCAGGAACAACAAACCACAACACAAACATATATAAGGATATACACAGAAATCTAACTACATTGTGATAATATGCGAGACTCTTAAAAAAAGGGACATAAGTCACTTCCCTGATGTCCAGATCTTGGTCAGACACAGAGCTTGGTCAGGCAACGACTGGGTTGAAATTGATATGTCCGACCCAGGTGTGAAAAACAGTAGGAGGAGAAGGGTTCTAAAAATATGTGGAGGTGGGTATGGTCGGACATATCAATTTCAATCCAGTCGTTGCCTGACCAAGCTCTGCGGCTGACCAAGCTCTGTTGCTGACCAAGCTCTGTGGCTGACCAAGCTCTGCGGCTGACCAAGCTCTGTGGCTGACCAAGCTCTGTGGCTGACCAAGCTCTGTTGCTGACCAAGCTCTGTTGCTGACCAAGCTCTGTTGCTGACCAAGCTCTGTTGCTGACCAAGCTCTGTGGCTGACCAAGCTCTGCGGCTGACCAAGCTCTGTGGCTGACCAAGCTCTGTGGCTGACCAAGCACTGTTGCTGACCAAGCTCTGTGGCTGACCAAGCCCTGCGGCTGACCAAGCTCTGCGGCTGACCAAGCTCTGTTGCTGACCAAGCTCTGCGGCTGACCAAGCTCTGTGGCTGACCAAGCTCTTTTGCTGACCAAGCTCTGTTGCTGACCAAGCTCTGTTGCTGACCAAACTCTGCGGCTGACCAAGCTCTGTTGCTGACCAAGCTCTGTGGCTGACCAAGCTCTGCGGCTGACCAAGCTCTGTGGCTGACCAAGCTCTGCGGCTGACCAAGCTCTGTGGCTGACCAAGCTCTGTGGCTGACCAAGCTCTGTTGCTGACCAAGCTCTGTGGCTAACCAAGCTCTGCGGCTGACCAAGCTCTGTGGCTGACCAAGCTCTGTTGCTGACCAAGCTCTGTGGCTGACCAAGCTCTGATGCTGACCAAGCTCTGCGGCTGACCAAGCTCTGTTGCTGACCAAGCTCGGCGGCTGACCAAGCTCTGTGGCTGACCAAGTTCTGTGCTGACCAAGCTCTGTTGCTGACCAAGCTCTGCGGCTGACCAAGCTCTGCGGCTGACCAAGCTCTGTTGCTGACCAAGCTCTGTTGCTGACCAAGCTCTGCGACTGACCTAGCTCTGTTGCTGACCAAGCTCTGCGGCTGACCAAGCTCTGTGGCTGACCAAGCTCTGCGGCTGACCAAGCTCTGTGGCTGACCAAGCTCTGTTGCTGACCAAACTCTGTGGCTGACCAAGCTCTGTGGCTGACCAAGCTCTGCGGCTGACCAAGCTCTGTTGCTGACCAAGCTCTGTTGCTGACCAAGCTCTGTTGCTGACCAAGCTCTGTGGCTGACCAAGCTCTGCGGCTGACCAAGCTCTGTGGCTGACCAAGCTCTGTGGCTGACCAAGCTCTGCGGCTGACCAAGCTCTGTTGCTGACCAAGCTCTGCGGCTGACCAAGCTCTGTGGCTGACCAAGCTCTGTTGCTGACCAAGCTCTGTTGCTGACCAAGCTCTGTGGCTGACCAATCTCTGTGGCTGACCAAGCTCTGTTGCTGACCAAGATCTGTGGCTGACCAAGCTCTGTTGCTGACCAAGCTCTGTGGCTGACCAAGCTCTGTTGCTGACCAAGCGCTGTGGCTGACCAAGCTCTGTGGCTGACCAAGCTCTGCGGCCGATCAAGCTCTGTGACTGATCAAGATCTGGACCTCAGGGAAGTGACTTATTATTCTATTTTGAGAGCCTATCATATATATATTTGTGTTGAGGTTTGTTGTTCCTGTTGAACGCCTTTTAGCCGAAAAGTCGTTCTACTTTTATTGTGTTCCCCACCTACTTAAAGCTGTTACCATAACACTTTTTTCCTTTTTAAATTTGCATAACATTTGATATGTTCTTTAGACAATCTGACAAAGAAAACAACTTATACTGGACTTTGAAACTAAAGACCTAAGGCTATACTGCAAACTGTACAACGTTGTTAACTCTTGCCAACCATTGGCCTGTTTGTCACCTACGAAAGTTAGTTGCAAAGATAAAGAGTAGACAACAATGTTTTGTTATGTAATGAGAAGGGAAAAGCTGTAATATATTGTGACGGCATGAAAATCGAAGGAAGACGAATTATATGGGAACAGAGACAGATATCATACAACTTAAAGGATGGCGATGAAGGAAGTCAAAGATTGAAATTAAGATAATTCAACATTTATAAAGTAGTATTCTTCAAATTGCACCACTTTAGGATCTATTTTCCCAGAAACAACCTACATGTATTGTACAATTTTTATATTCCGCCAAGAAAATGTAGAATATTCCAGACAATTGTTTCAACTGAACACTCAACCACTCTTTCAATCGTGTTACCTAAAATAGAACATGAATTACGTGCTTTCAACGTTATTCGTGACAATTCCTGTACAATTTCCATCAAACACAAATAAACGTAATAACAGAAACTAAAACAAAAGATTTGAAATAGCAAAAAAAAAATTGCAGTTATTCAATCAAATACGTGAATCTTGACGTCACATAAAACATGAGTATCATTATAAAGTGAGTATACCAATATTATTGCTTATATTGCAGAAAAAAGCAAACAAATAAATTACTTGTCGTGGCCAATGACTAGAAGAATGCTGAAAATACTAAATATAGTCAAAAAGAATAATACGGACGGTCTAAAAACCCAACAAACAAAGGAAACTTATTTTGAACATTAGGAGCAAAGGATCATAATTTTTGGCCATGTTGAGAATAAACAGTTGGAATATATTGGTACAAGTGTAAACAAAAATCGAAGGAAGAAGTGACAGAAGAAAACAGAGACAAGATGCAATACAGTTCACAATGTGTGTTTTGATAGGAAGTCAACGGCAAAATTATACGATCGTGCCACATTTATTGCTAAACCAACGAGTCAGCCACTTCACTACCGATGCCCACTTGCATGGACATCGATCGTTCTATTTCTTCGAAATTTCGTACTGAATGGTCAATGACTTACTTGCTTTGGGAGGCATCTGGAATCTGTTTCAGTTTTGTCATGAGAAGTCTCACGAGGTTCACTAGAATGCAAATGTTCATCTGAAAACAGCAACAAATGTCAGGTTAGAAACGATGGACCGAGAACATCCCAAAAACTTTACAGCAACATCAATTGACAATGACCGAGGTTGCCAGAAGGGCAAGAACAAGAATCGTGTATATCTCTCGACACCTTAAGTGGTATAAGAGAGTGTGAAGAGAGCAAGAGAGAGAGAGAGAAAGAGAGAGACAGAGAGAGTTAAAGAGAGCGTGATTCGAATAGAATTGTTATGAGGAAAAAAGATAACGTGAGGATAATTATTCACAATTTCTTGGAATTCTCACAACAGAACATGTGGGGTGCATAAAATTAAAAATAAGCATATCTCCTACAAGTTAAACTACGCATCTAAACTAGAAAAGCTTCCACATACTAGCGAAATGTTCTGATAATGAAAACGTGCAAAATAAAGTGTTGTACTATATGAGGCAATTGAAAATAATAATTACCATGTATATGTTTGGGAGACGCGATAGCTCAGTGGTTAGTGAACTGGACTACAAAGGACAAGAGGTAAGGCTCGATCCCAACCGACGGCTTCCGGGTTCACAAAGCCATGAATGGGTACCTGATTTTTTTCAGGGAAAGTGAAGCGGCACAGGCGTAATACCGACCACATTACCTCAAAAATCATGTGCCGAAGGTCTGTAAAATATAGGGTCACTAACACCACATTCCCTATACGCCACTTGGCGTGATGGGGGCACTTTACTTTTTTTACTTTTCTGTATATGTTTATCATGGAGTCCACAGGGAATGAGAAAACATGGAAGATCCAGGAGGAGAAGAAACATCGCCAATCCTCAATAATATTAGCATTGAGCGAAGTAAAATCTAGAAAAGCCCAAGAATATGGATGTAGGGACAGCTATCCGTGGTTTATGTTCATAAAAATGATATGAAAGATGGATTATTTGATTAATGTTTGTACTCAATATAATCATACAACTGCTACCTTGCAGGAAGGTCGAGAACGCCGAGACACAAGTTGAAGAATAATGCACTGGATCAGAACGTGCTTAACAAAGATCAAAGCAATCCGGTAATAGACACAGGAAGAAGCAGTAGCAGATGAACGTAAGAAAGAAACGCTGCCACAACTAGAGTGCAGTCGCCTGTAGAGGATACAACAATGATGGCGCCCATGTTTTTCTATCATCTGTACATCTTAACGTGAGGTGGTCAGAACTACATTTTGCGGATGTGTTTAATCAAATTGGGCAAAACATTGCTCTTTGCTATAAATGATATTACAACGTCTCTACGATTTTGTGACTTTAAAAAATATACATGTAATACATAAAGCACTCTTTTCTTTTTTGCAAAATTACTGTTATCATTTACAATAGCACTTTTATGCAATAAAAACAACAAAAGGGCAAACGCCATAAAGTTTAAGTTAGATATTAATAATTCGGTCTTGATTTCAATATTCAAATAAGTTGGTGTTATATATTTAAAAATTACATGTATATGTGTACACAGTGAAAACGTTGGCAAAAGTGATCAAAGGATGACAAATTACCCACAGCAGTTTTCTTTTTAACGTTCAGATTACAAATCATTAAGAAATAACTATTATTTCAAATTAAATTAGAAAAGTACAAGAAACTATAAACATATGTTTAAAAAACTTGAAATACCAGTTAGAAAAGTACAAACTATAGCAACCCTACTGTATTTGTAGGGTTAAATCTATTTGTAAAAATAAGAATATCACTCTTGGTTCTAATCAGGCTAATGCTCACCCTTGCTATTTTAACTTGCTATAAGCCTGAGAAGAAAATGACCTTATATATATATATATATATATATATATATATATATATATATATATAGCTTTCATGTAGCTTCAGAAGAAAATACAAAGGTGCTTTTTCTCTTGATATCCTCTGCACTTCTTTCCATTCATTCTACCTGTTGTTGTAGTAATTTGAATGCCTTCTTTTCGTCTTAAAAGTCCAATAATTGTAGATTGTCTTTTCCGTATAATTCTGATGATATTTCGGTTTTCTCGAGCTATTTTTAAACATTCTTCATGAGTAGTTTGTTGCTATCTATAGGTTTTCGTAGCATTCTTCTGATAAACCACATTTCAGCTGCCTCTAACATTCTCTGTGTAAAAAAAAAAAAAGAGTAAAGTACCCCCGTCACGCCAAGTGGCGTATAGGGAATATGGTGTTAGTGACCATAAATTTTACAGACCTTCGGCACATGATTTTTGGGGTAATGTGGTCGGTATTACGCCCGTGCCGCTTCACTTTCCCAGGAAAAAATCCGGTACCCATTAAAGGCTGGGTGAACCGGAAGCCGTCGGTTGGGATTGAACCCTACCCCTTGTCCTTTGTAGTCCAGTTCACTAACCACTGAGTTATCGCGACTCCCTTACATTCTCTGTGTGGTCTTGCTTAACCTCCATGACTCACTTCCATTTAGTAGAACAGGTTCGATGTAGCACTTTAGGATACATTTTCTAACATTAATTGATTTATTACATAGAATATGTTTCATTCGATTGAATTCTCTCTTTGCGTGTCCTATTCTGCTTTTAATTTCTGCATTGCATCTGCCATCTGATGTTAATATTGATTCGTGGTATTTGATTCTAGGCACAAGTGAAATAAGTTCGCAAAATTATACAGCATGCAATGGAAGTACATGATGATCTTTTGACTCTTGTGAATGAATAAACGCACAATTAAATAGGTTGGTCACGTATATCGACAGCCTGACCTGGCAAAGATCATTCTGCAAAGAACTGTAAAAGGTTGGAGAATGAGAGATAGACAGAGAAAGAGACGGGAGGATAATATAAAAAAACTGGACATCTCTCTAATTCGCAAGAGTTCCAAAGAATGGACTGATGTGAGATCATTGGAGAAAGTTGAGAGTGATCTACAAGTTGTATTCCAATGATCCCCAGGATTATGGGAATTATAATAAAACTAGGAAGAGAGAAAAACGAAGTAAAAAAGAATAATTTAAAAAAATATCATTCTTGAACAACAAAATACATAGTTTTTAGTTTCTTTAAACATTCTGGTTATGGAAGTCTCCGGTATCACTGCAAACGAATTAAAATCCATAATTGTTCAACCGCCCGTGCCAGTGGAATCATCCGAATTAATATAGCATCTCCCAAACAAAGAAAGGTAGCTGCAGTCCACATCATAGCAGTCTCAGTACACGCTAAATGACATAAGGCGAAACCGCACAGAAAGTGAACAGAGCCATCTGCTCCCGGTCATACGATATAATCATTCATCGTAAGCAATCGCAATATGGAAATAGAACCAAAACGTATGAAATGCACATCTCACAGTGCGCACAGAGCACTTGACGCAATAGCCGGACTCTCATCAAGCCGGACTTGGAATATGAGGAAACTGCAACAATGAACACTTTTCACGCGCAGCCTTTAACGGTTCCTGCCGCTTATCCGCCATATTGACCGGTATTCCAATTATAAACATAACATTATTTAACATCTTTAAAACATCTTTAGACGTGACATTATTGAACTTTCATTGTGATGTCATCAACATACACCACAACACATTTTTGTTTACTTCACCGAACACTTATTTCATTCATTTCAATGACTGGACACATAATTGTAACAAAATAACTTTCATTCAGAGTTATAACTTAATGGCTCATTGAAACTAATTTAAACTTTAAAACTATTTTGGAAGCAATTTCTCCTGATACTTTTGCATCATCATCATCATTATCATCACCATCACTACTACCATCATCACGGTCATCATCACTTATTAACATCACCGCCATCATCATCATTATCATTACCATCATCACGGTCATCATCACTTATTAGCATCACCGCCACCACCATCATCTCCATCATCATCATTATCATCACCATCACTACTACCATCATCACGGTCATCATCACTTATTAACATCACCACCATCATCATCATCATCATCATTATCATCACCATCACTACTACCATCATCACGGTCATCATCATTTATTAACATCACCACCACTACCACCACCGCCATCATCATTATCATTATCATCACCATCACTACTACCATCACCACGGTTATCATCATTTATTACCATCACCACCACTACCACCATCATCATGATCATCATCATGAAGTATTAAGTGGTGCCTACCGGTTGAAATGTCTCCACAACTTCATGTACCTACAGTTGCTTATTAGTTCTGCTATCGACTTTAAACACTTCAATTCCCTTAAACTGTCTAGAACTTTTCCTCTTCATCTCTTCCTATCCCTACTTCCCTCAATTATGTCAGTAGTTTCTATGTTCCAGCTATATGTTATTAAACACACACGTATATCTACATTCAAGCATTTACATTGTAACATAAAAGCGGATAAAACGAGCTTACAATGACTGATGCTACAATGGGAGCAGCGATAATCCACTGTAGAACATCCTCATGGACCCAACATCTGTAGAGAATAAACATATAAATCTTGATTATTACACTTTGATTTGGTTACATACTGACATATTTTTTAGTTCACTTTCCTTCGTCTCTGTTATCTTTTTGCGTCAATGGAAAATTGATTATCGCTATGTAGTTATATTTGCTTCTCTCTCTCTTTCTCTCTCTCTTTATATATATATATATATATATATATATATATATATATGTATATCATCATCATCATCATCATCATCATCGAGTGCCTTCTCCGCAACGAAGGTTGGCTACCATGGAGCGCCATTCTGCTCTGTCTCTTGCTTTGATGGTGCTGGTTGTCATAGGCTGATTTGTCCATCTTTTGATGTTATTCGTCAATGTTAGTTTTGGATATGTAATGTTAGTTTTGGATATGTATTTGGATATGTATATGGCGGTGATGTATATGTGTTTTGGATATGTATATTGGTATAAATATATATATATGTATATATATATATATATATATATATATATACACATATATATATACATATATATATTTATTTATTTATGTGTGGTATGTCTATTATCCCAGCTGAAGACCTATTGAGCCGCAACGTCGTTTTGTTTTTGTTTTGTTCCTCACCTACGTAAAGCTGTAACTATGTTCCTCTTTTTCTAAAATGTTAATTTTTATCATCTGCTTGAATCGCTGAAACAGACAACTGCCTTCATAAGATAGTCCGGAGTCCTAATCTGAATGAGTCATAATCGTATAAGAAGAAAATCATCAGCTTTACAGCAGCTTCGCATTTGCACATTCATTGCATCTTTATGCCTTTATCCCTGATCAGTATTGTGTGGTGTCCTTATGTGGTGTCCATTATGATGCTGGTTGTTTCTTTAGTCATTCGTTTTTTAGATCTACCTTGTCTCTTTCCCTTGGCTAATTAATCTTAATGCACTATACTGGAATCTCTCTATTGTAGTGATTGTGTTACATATCCAGAACTTTCTTTATTCTTTGATAAAGTTTTTCTTTATATGATGAAGCAATCCAACTGTTTTTCTTTTTATCGTCTTTCTGATTTATGTCTCTTCTTATAAGATTCAGTACATCTCTCAGAACTCCGTTGTGACTATTTAAAAAATGTTGTTACTGTTTATTAATTATTGAATCTGCATTGTTATTGTAGTAAAGAACTACAACCGTCGAGGTCAGCCAGTGAGTCAAAGTACGAATCAATAATCACATTTCCTAACTTATCGCTTAGGGCAGAGGTCGTCAAATATGTTCAGTCAACTGAGCCATAACTCTTAACCACAAATCACCGCGGCAGCACCTTATATCAATAATGTAAAAAAAAACCCAACAAGCTATATTTTAATAGCATCTTAACGACATATGTAACATGTAATATTGATTGCAGAGGTATATTAACGTCTTGGGTATACATTAAATAGATCAGTGTCATTTTTGTAATTGAACTAGAAATAACATAACTGATCAACTTACACTGATATTTTTAACCTGTAAGAAATGCCAATGGGAAGAATGGGCTTGTTTCATCCTCATTAGATCTTCAAATCTGGTCACAAGTTTGGAGATTGCTAATCGAATCTCTTTCTCAGCGTCCAAATGTGATCTGTATTTGGTTTTGATGGCTATCAATGCTGAAAACCAGGTCTCTCATAAGTAGGTAGTCGCAAAAAGAATTAAAACTCGTAGCACCTTATTGCACTCTTCTGGGTATTCTTGTTTTACAAAGCTCCATTTAAACGAGGGAAAGAGATATCTCAGTCGACATAGGGAAATAATATTAGTTGAACATTGTAGTACAACAGCGGCGAAGTTGATGAGTTGCACTGTGGATAAAAGTTTGTGGAGAAACATCACCTAGGTCGGGCATGGCACTTTATGATGCTGATAATAATGTCCGCGAAGCCCCTAGCAGGCGTTTGCGTATCACATGGGCTCCGCGGAGCACTGTTTGACGACCGCTAGAGTAGAGAAATATTAAAGTATTATTGCGGGAAAAAATACATTATACTTTAGAGATGATCCATGAAAAACAAATTATAATAAAACAGTCATACATTGGATACTCAGAGATAACGAGATAATATAAAAGAATATGAATGTCAAGAAAGGGAAGTAAAATTACTATGATCTCTACAATTAAGAGTAGTTTTCTGAATTAACCAAATGGGATGGAAGTC
Organism: Megaustenia siamemsis; assembly: GCA_032433765.1. Lineage (NCBI taxonomy): Eukaryota > Metazoa > Mollusca > Gastropoda > Stylommatophora > Ariophantidae > Megaustenia > Megaustenia siamemsis. Next base: position 132,403,433 of record JAVIAB010000092.1, read on the forward strand.
CCGTCTGTGCTATGTAGTTTCGTGGTCTTGTGCTGATTACATCAAGTATGTTCAGACAAAGAGAGGTGAACATTATCCAGCATTGAGATTATAGTCCTGAGACAATGACAAATGATGAGAAACATTGTCAGCTCAACTTCGGATACATTGAGACATAGTCCTGAGACAATGACAAATGATGAGATACATTGTCAGCTCAACTTCGGATACATTGAGACATAGTCCTGAGACAATGGCAAATGATGAGACCCATTGTCAGCTCAACTTCGGATACATTGAGACATAGTCCTGAGACAATGACAAATGATGAGATACATTGTCAGCTCAACTTCGGATACATTGAGACATAGTCCTGAGACATGACAAGAATGAGACACATTGTCAGCTCAACTTCGGATACATTGAGACATAGTCCTGAGACAATGACAAATGATGAGATACATTGTCAGCTCAACTTCGGATACATTGAGACATAGTCCTGAGACAATGACAAATGATGAGATACATTGTCAGCTCAACTTCGGATACATTGAGACATAGTCCTGAGACAATGACAAAGAATGAGACACATTGTCAGCTCAACTTCGGATACATTGAGACATAGTCCTGAGACAATGACAAATGATGAGATACATTGTCAGCTCAACTTCGGATACATTGAGACATAGTCCTGAGACAATGACAAATGATGAGATACATTGTCAGCTCAACTTCGGATACATTGAGACATAGTCCTGAGACAATGACAAATGATGAGATACATTGTCAGCTCAACTTCGGATACATTGAGACATAGTCCTGAGACAATGACAAATGATGAGATACATTGTCAGCTCAACTTGGGATACATTGAGACATAGTCCTGAGACAATGACAAATGATGAGACACATTGTCAGCTCAACTTCGGATACATTGAGACATAGTCCTGAGACAATGACAAATGATGAGACACATTGTCAGCTCAACTTCGGTTACATTGAGACATAGTCCTGAGACAATGACAAATGATGAGACACATTGTCAGCTCAACTTCGGATACATTGAGACATAGTCCTGAGACAATGGCAAATGATGAGATACATTGTCAGCTCAACTTCGGATACATTGAGACATAGTCCTGAGACAATGACAAATGATGAGACACATTGTCAGCTCAACTTCGGATACATTGAGACATAGTCCTTTTTACAGAAGGGATACATTTTCCTGCAGCAATAACAAAATCATAATTACGTGAGTCACTCACTGATTTGTTATTGTTGCAGTCAAGAAGAAGTATACCAAGCCAACAAAATATGAAGAAATGGACAGAAAATAAAATGCAGCAAATATGTATGGTTGAGTCAATCTGACATGGTCTCCATGTTTAGAAAAAGGGTCACCAGAGGTTTTCATGAACCACCGTTGAATACAAGCACACTAATTGTAATCAGCATCAATGCCATGTTTTCTGTTGTACAAGGGATAAAGTGAGTCTCAGGACAATAATTGGAAATGTCAAGATTCATTAAGATGCGTGACATATATTATCATGTTAATATAAAGCGTCGATGTTATTTATATAAATCAAGATATTATGACACATATAAATGTAATGTGTCAAAATTCGTCACGATTTGGTGACATACACTCTCATGTAATTAACAAATTCAAGATTTATCAGGAATGTGGGACATATATTCTCAAGTAATTAACATAGAAATATTTTGAGATATTAATTTCTTAATCTGAGACCGTGATGTTGCCTTTTTTTTATGTTGCCGTAATTACCACAATTGCATGGGAAACCGAGAAATATATAGCAAAAGTCATAAATTGTGCTCGTATTTCTGATGAACTAGTTATCGGGAACCACCATGAAGGAAACTCATACTTTTGAAAAAGTGAAAATGTTCCCGCACATAATGTAATAATTAATCACAGGAAAAGCAACGAAACATACAGAATAGTCTTCGTCAAGAAGAATTAGCTTTAAACTTAGACAACAAAAACTCAACTTCAACGAGAAAATAAACGCAAGATGAAAAAGATGAACACATGAACAAATGTAAAGTCAACATAATAAAGTTTATATAATATATAAACAAATTATGAACGTTCAAACAAGAATAAAGATACCCTAGACAATAAAAAAGGATGAGTACCCGAACAAGAAAAAAAGACACGATAAAAAAGATAAACACTTGAATAAGAAAACAGATTCACGATAAAGATGAATAACACTAGTTATACACTAGGAATACAGATTCTCAATAAAGAAGATAAGCATTTTAAAAAAGAATAAATATACTAGATAAAAAAAGATAAACGTTTGAACAATGCAAGAACAAGGACACAATTTATTCTTGCTACTGACGTCAAATCGACAAATTATTCATCCCTTGTTCCAGGAGTGTTTCCACTTTCCTGAATCTCTGGGGTAGGTTTGGCTAATAAAGAGGTTCATTTTTCTTTTGTAGGTTTATCTGTCTTTACATTTCCAGAGATTCCGAGATAAAAAAAAAATAGCCACTGCATGACTGTGGACAATATTTTGTTTACTAACAACAAACATATATTTCTTGGTATTTCTTGATATTTCTGATACGAGCCAATTATACCTGATGCATATCACGGCTTGGAGATCAGACCTTGTAAGTAGATAGTTTTTAAAATATGTTTTTGTTAAGTAGAGGTTGTGTGTTATGCAACATCTGAATACCAGAATGAAGGATGCCGAAACCGTGTTGTTCATTTAACATGGCAGAACAATTATGCCGAAACCGTGTTGTTCATTTAACATGGCAGAACAATTATGCCGAAACCGTGTTGTTCATTTAACATAGCAGAACAATTATGCCGAAAACGTGTTGTTCATTTAACACAGCAGAACAATTATGCCGAAAACGTGTTGTTCATTTAACATAGCAGAACAATTATGCCGAAAACGTGTTGTTCATTTAACATAGCAGAACAATTATGCCGTAAACGAAAGAGTGTGAAAATTGGCGAGAGGATATCAAATACACTTCGTGGTTGTGTGAAGATGTTACGCTTACATATCATCATCTTGTTTCAAACCAATTGGCGTAGGCGAACATGCCCTTCCACAATCACCGTGAATTGTATCAACTCTGATGTTGACAGTTTTCCATGCCATGACACCAAGCTATCTTGTATTTTCTCTCTTTGTCGTCCGCGATCTCTCATTGAGTGTATTTTACCACTCGTAACCAAATATTCCAACTTTTCTCTTCTCATAATGTGCCCGAAAAATGTTGATTATTTCTATTATGATGTTTTTTAAGAGCTCCCTTTTGTGTGTTGGCCTCATTGAGAATTTTTCGTTGGTCTTTATAGATGTCAACATTCTTCTGAGAAATCCCATCTCTGTGGCCTCTAATCGTCTTTTCATTTGTTTGTCTATTGTCCATGATTCGTTTCCATAGTTCATAATTGGCTCTATTAACACTGAAGAGCTCTTGCTCACTTCTATTGACATAGATTTGTTTGCATACGACGTTTTTGATTTTCTGAAATGCTATTTTTGCCTGAACTATTTTGTTTTTTATTTATGTAGTGCATCTTACATCTGATGTTATTATTGTGCCCATGTATTTGATGCGCTGCACTTTGTTTCAGATTTGTCATGCATATTTTTATGCTGCATGATGGTGATTGTTTCTTCGATAAGACCTATTTTCTTACTATTCAGACTGAGACCTTTCTTGTTGCTTTATTTTACTTACATAAACATTGGACTAAAGAAAAAGAGAAGAAGATTATATCAACTATAGATTACAACGAAGAGAACTCCAACTGAAGATCAAGGAAAATACTAGGAAAGCTTTAGAGAATATTTGGCAGAAAAACGAAAGGACAGCCACCTGAAAATAATTCAAGGTAGTCAAGATTATACCAAAAAGAGACTAGAATTACAAGTCCGCAGAAATAATCAATGATAAAGAGTGAAGAACATTATTACATTTTCTGAGGTAACAGAAAAGATGGAAAGAATACGTTAATGAGAATACCGCAAGTCTTTGGGAGATAATCTGAAAACATGACGACAAGTCAACCATGCTAGAATGAGGAATACTAATTGAAGAAGTAGAAATTGTAGTTAGACATCGACTAAATAAAAAAAAAAGCATCAGGAGATGGTGGGCTACCAGCAGAATTAATCAAAGTAACAAAGGTCAGTTGTATCAGATGGCTACATAGAATGTTTAATGCAGCCTGGATTCAATCTCCTACACCCCAAACAATAGTAGGTCATGTGTGTATTGGTTATCCTATTATTATTGTTTTTGTTATCATCATTATCAGTACTACTACTTTTAACAAAGCATTGTTATAATGTATAGGATTCCCCGACTTTGCACTTGTGCCAGCCATTGCAACATCCTGTATATCAAAAATGTCAATGGTTCCCCTGATGTCGTTTTGGGTTATAATTAACGCCGGTTTGTTCTTTCCTGTGTCTTTTCATTTAGTACCGAGCAGATAAGGTCACTGATAATTCTTGATATATTCGCTTAGTACCGAGCAGATAAGCTCACATAATTATTGATATATTCGTTTCTCTTAAATTCTCAAGGAATGGACGGAGTTTGAAAAATAAAAATTAATTCCAAAGTAAAATCAGCCTTATTTTATGGCTGCGAATCACGGAGATAAAAGAAAAATAACAGCCATAATGAAACCAACATATTAATGGATACACGTTCATAATTATATGATGGAAATGGTATAATGACATTCCTGATGTGGAAAGCACTAGAATATACGGCTGGCATAATGAGATGACAGAAGCGGTGGTGAGCTTGGTAGTAATGCAGAAACTAATTGAGAGTAGTTCTCAAAGAGGTCAACACAAGAAGGGAGCTTCTAAAAACATCATAAAGAAACAATCAACATTTTTCGGGCACATTATGAAAAGACGATAGCTGGAATACTTGGTTACAACTGGCAAAATACAGGGAGAGAGAGATTGCGGACGACAAAAAGAGAAAATAGTGGATAGCTTGGCGTCATGGCATGAAAAAAAAGTCAACAACAGAATTGATACAAATCACGGTAGATAGAAGATTGTGGAAGGACATGATCGCCTCTACCACGGTATGACACATGATGATAAGGAATTGAGAGTATTACACTATCGACCCTTTTTGGGAATACCAAGCGGAGGAGACATAGAGGAGAGCACAGATATTTCAAGAAGTGACATATAAACGAAGAAGCAAAATGTCATATTGACATATTTTTTTGGCTATACTTTGAATATCAAAAAGACTAAAACTATGATCATAAACAAAGAAAATAATCAAAACCCACAAGTAGATATCAAAATTGAAGGAATAGACCTGGAGACAGTTCAAAACTACAACTACCTTGGACATACTATAACTAGTGATGGAAAATGTACAACTGAAATAAACAAAAAGAATCATCATCATCATGTGCCATACTGGTTAGCGTAGGTGATCATGTCCCTCCACAATCTTCTATCTACAGTACATCGTATCAGTTCTGTTGTTGACTGTCTTCCATGCCATGACACCAAGCAATCCAGTATTTTCTCTCTTTGTCGTCCGCGATCTCTCTTTCCTTTTATTTTGCCAGTTGTAACCAAGTATTCCAACTTTCCTCATCTCATGATGTGCCCGAAAAATATTGATTTCTTCTTTCTGATGTTTTTTAAGAGCTCCCTTTTGTGTTGGCCTAAACAGAGAACATTTAGACAATGGCTGCGATCTCTGACTAGTACAGTCACTGCCAAGAAGGAAAGAAATGGCAAACTACCTTCTTAAATTGCCTGGAATAATCATGACAAATCATCAACCTTATATTTAAAGCTAACGACGTTAATGGGGACTTCACAGCCACCTCGTCCGGTAGGGAGCGTCATGTGCTACAGGTGACAACCGATCGTCATCAAGCAACTGTATACAAGATCAAAAATAAAAGAGACACTAGCAATAGGAACTTGGAGTATTAGATCAGCATTCCAGGTTGGAAAACTAGAAAACATAAACCAAGAAATCAAGAGAATGAAACTGAACATCTTGGGACTATGTGAAATGAGATGGACAGGAGCAGGATTATTACAACGCGACAGTGAAAATATAATTTACTCTGGGGTGCCACACACGAAAGAGGAGTAGGCATCATGTTAGATAGAGAAAGAAGCAAAACAGTGAAAGGATTTTGGCCAGTATCAGATAGAATTTCTGCTAGTAAAATTGAGAGGCAGACCAATGGATATCAACATAATTCAAGTTTATGCAACAGCAAGTAATAGCGAAGAAGAAGACATTGACACTTTTTACGAGGAGCTAGAGGCAACCATGGAACAGTGTAAACAAAAGTATAGGAATGGCAAACAATAATTTTAATGTCATTAAGAACATACTAACATCAAAACAAATAACACCAGGGCTAAAACTAGAAAATCAAAATGTTACATCTTCTCAACATTCCTATATGGTGCAGAAACATGGACATTAGACAAGAAAACAGAACAAAGAATTGAAGCCTTTGAAATGTGGATATATAGAAGGATAGGTAGAAGGGGTAGAATGGATGGAAGGAAAAGAAAACAAACGATGAAGTCTTAAAACAACTAAAAATGAAAATAGAACTACTAAACACTATTAGAACAAGACAAATGCGATTTTTGGGCCATGTTAGAAGACACAACAGCCTACTTAAAGTAATCCTGGAGGGGAAAATACAAGGTAAAAGAGGTATAGACAGACCAAGACTAACATGGACGAGTAACATCAAAAGATGGACAAACCAGCCTATGACCACCTGCACCATCAAAGCAAGAGACAGAGCATAATGGCGCTCCATGGTAGCCAACTTTCGTTGCGGAAACAGCACGCGATGATGATGATGATACTTTGATATCAATGGACCAATTTTCTTCTGATTTATTAAGGTGCATACGACTCATTAGCAATGTGTTGATATCGCTAAGAGGAGATATTGAAGTGGATTTGAAAGAACCTACAAATAGTTCAAGAATACAATTTTTCTTTGACATATTTTTAAAAATGTTGGAAAATGTAAGACAAAAATTAAAAAAATAATAATAGGAATGGCAAAAAGCAATTTTAGCAACATGAAAAGTATACGGACATGAAAGCAAATAGCATAAAAACAGAAAACTACGAATAGCAAAATGCTATATTTAATCAACATGCCTATATGGTGAGAAACATGGACAATAAATATGAAAACTGAGCAGAAAATTGACGCCCTTGAAATATGGATCTATAAGAGAATGTAGAGAATTTGGTTGAAGGAAAAGATAAAAAAAAAAGTTCTAAATCAGCTGACACTTTAAAAAAATACTACTTAACACAATTCGAAAAAGACTTCTGAAAATTGTAGGGTATGTGAAGGGACACACTACTTTTCTAAATGTCATCTTGGAACGTAAGGCACAAGGTAGACGAGGCAGAGGCAGACCAAGACTAAAGTGGACTTATAACATCAAAAGGTTGACAGGTGAAGCTATGACAACGAACAGTATTAAGACAAAAGACAAAGTCAAAATGGCACTCCATGGTAGCCAGACTTCAATATGGTGATTTCACTTAATGAGTGAGCGATATCGGAAGATACAGACATATAGCCAGACTTCAATATGGTGATTTCACTCAATGAGTGAGCGATATCGGAAAGATACAGACATGTAGCCAGACTTCAATATGGTGATTTCACTCAATGAGTGAGCGATATCGGAAAGATACAGACATGTAGCCAGACTTCAATATGGTGATTTTACCAAATGAATGAACGATATCGGAAAGATACAGACATGTTTTGAGTAATTTTATTTTTACCGCATTGCTGGTATCGTGACACATGTCCTTCATCGTGTTTAATTTCTGTATTACTATTGTCAATCTTCTTTGGTAACAGCTCAAGGTACATTACATTTACTAAGAAATTTACAATTTAGCTTTCTGCCTGTGTGATGTTAATGTCCAGAAAATGACAGTGTTTTGTATGGTGAAAATAATTTAGAAAGTGACACAATTCTTTTCTTACCTGAGGGTCTGATGAGCCGACGCATATCTGACTGCTCCGTATATGATTGTGATTAGTATTGGGACAGCTGCGAATATACGTTGTGGAGATTTGAACACCACTCGTGTACGTATGTATGTGTGTATATGTATGTATGTGTGTAAGTGTGAGTATGTATGTGTGTATGTATGTGAGTATGTATGTGTGTATGTATGTGAGTATGTATGTGTGTATGTATGTATGTATGAATGTATGTGTGTATGCATGTGTGTATATATGTATGTAAGTGTGTATGTATGTATGCCTGTATGTATGTACGTATGTATATATGTATTTATGTATGTATGTATTTATGTATGTATGTATGAATGTATGTATGTATGAATGTTTGTATGTATGTATGTATGTATGTATGTATGTATGTATGTATGTATGTATGTATGTATGTATGTATGTATGTATGTATGCATGCACGTACGTACGTACGAATGTATGTATGTATGTATGCGTGTGTATATATGCATGTCTATAGTATGTATGTATGTATGAATGTATGTATGATGTATGTATGTATGTATGTATGTATGTATGTATGTATGTATGTATGGATGGATGGATGGATGGTGCATGCATGCATGTATGTATGTACATAAATGTAGTATGTATGTTTCTCCATTTGTATTATCAGGTTTCACTGCATATACATGTATGAATTGATGTATGCATATTGTTATGAAAATACGATACAGACATTTGATGCAAATATGTGACATAACACTTGACACAACTATTTTGAGAGAGATGCACCACAGGTAATCCTGCCCATTCATTGAAGTACTTAACTGCTTACCTGATTTACCGAGCATTGAGTGCGATTTAGATCTGCTCAGGTCCGGGTTTGTTTGGACGTGGTAAGGAAAATAAATCATCATTTGCATTCAGAATTGGTGCAACCAAGAGCAAGTGCTCAGGCGTAGAAATCCTGAATGGCCGAGGCAGAAGAGTCATTAAGGAGAGTATGTGATCTGAATGGCATTAGGGCTGGCAGGGATTGGAGAGAAGTAACAATGGAAAACAAGAGGCTAAACAAAGTAATCATTCAGCCCGGCAGGTATTTTCGCAATTAGGCTTAGAGAGCTACCAAGGTCCTTATAAGGGAATCCATCAGAAAAGTGTCCTCAGCTGAGGATTCGATCATCTACACTGATGGTTCTCTATCCAGCGGACAGCGCAGTGGTTGGGGTTTTGTAGCATACCAACATGACAGAGAAGTGGCTAAGGAATCTGGTAAGTGTAGCATTACATTGTCCTGCACGAGAATGGAGACAGAAGTAGCAACGACGGCGCTAACATGGTTGGTTACACAGAACGTGGTTCACGCAATTTTAGTGATTGACTCGCTGAGTACAGTACAGAAGGTTGAAAGACAGCGCCTGCTGCAGGAATGGATACAGCTGATGGATGGTTCTACAATAGTTCGTTAACCTGGGTCTACTGTCCAGGGTATGCTGATGTACACGGCAATGAAATATCCGATAAGCTCGCTGGCAGCTCTGGTACTGAGTGTGGTCTTACACTGGACAAAGAGGAGTTCACCAAATTAGTTTTTCACTCCTTAAGAGAAGAGTTGGGGTATGTGCCACAAGGATGTATACATTGAGAAAATGAGCAGCTTAAAGGTGGAAAAGAGGTCTGATCGATTCGGAGTGCGTAGTGGGGAGAAAACAGATGTATCTACAATCAACACCTTACAGGAATAATAAATCTGCTTACGCTTCGAGAAATGCTGGGACGGGCGATGGAGCAGATATGGGATGCCCCGACTACAGTGAAAACTGATTCCATTAATATAATAGAATATAATACTTGATACAAACACTGGACATAATACTTGATATAACACTTGATACAAACACTTGATACAAACAATGAACTAAGGATGATAACCAACCATTTAAGAAGGCCATTTTTTCAATAATTAGACAGACGGAAGACCAGAAACCTCACCCCTCCCCCAACCTCACATTTCCTCTCTCCCACCCCCACCCAAAGAAAAACATTAAAAATATTGCATTAATTTATTTTTATCCTTCTTTTTCTTCTTCAATCATTGAATATGTTTTATTTCTTCTTTTACTTCATCAACATTTTACAGAACTTGGTCATTCTTCTGTAGATGCTTGTCCATCACAGTTGATGAAGATTAATCGTTTCATCCCGTTGCTATATTAGTCTATGTTTTTACGTGAATATGACTGCCCACTACATTCCAGAAATATTTCTGGGACTTTATAAACATGTTATAGTTACTGCTTCAAGGGGATCCGATTCATGAGCCTCTTGTAGCTTTGTCTCTGCCTCTGTTATTCCGCTGATAGTCTTTTATATTCCCCAAAGAATGCAGCGCCAGGTCGAAGTGATTTGTGTCAAGCAATTTTTTTTTCTTTTCCCAAACCTTCTTTTTTCTCGTCTCCAATGTTGTGTGCAAAATATTCCCAACCCGCCTCCTTTCGCCTTCAATTCGCTGTCTGTACATGGAAGAACTTCTGATTACTTCTGAATATCATCGGAGCACATAATCTGTATTGCTCGTTCGTTCTCAAAACATTGGCTCATCATGAAAATATTAATCTCTCGGGGTATTTAGGCCACAGTATGAAGTTTACCACTGATTGTAATCAGGGTTGGATACATTTTTCTTGACTTCTCTCGTTCAGCAGGCAATGTTGGATGGCCCTGTTCTTCTAGCTGTTTCTTTTCTCTATTTGCACTTCTCTGGTTATCCGTTATAAACCAAATACGTACATATAGTAACTTCAATAACCACTTCTCAACTAGAAACTGCGTACCTAATCTTCCCTAGTTAAGAAAGAAGGCTATAGCGCCTTGAATATGACTATAGGAAATACGGTATAACTATAAACGATATTATTGCCTATATGTTTCTTTATCAGAATTACATTCATGGCTTAAGTGGGAGCATTAAACACACGGTCGCCATTTTTCCCCCCTCTCAGAAAAATACCCAGTATTCATTTGCATTAAGTGAAACAAGAAGCAGGAAGAAGTATGTTACTGTTGTATCAGCTTATCGGTAATTTTTGTTTTTAATTCCTCAAACTATTTTTCATTTTGCAAATTTTGCAACCTGTTTTTATTGTGAGTTTTTGTTGACCATTCCGTTGTGGGTATTTTCCATACAGTGTATCCCATGAACGTCCCACTTTCTTCTTTTTAATTATTTTATTGTACGTTCAGATACTTTGTACTTTTACTTTCTTGAAAGCGACGCGTGTTTTAATTAGTGTCTCAATCTATAATTAGTGACTAAAAACACTTCCCATTATTAATCGAACTGTCTTTTTAACATAAGTGTTAAAACTTTGAGAAAGCAGTCCTTTAACAAACATAAAACACACATACAAATGAACTATTACTCGATAAAATAATGGAGATAAATTTGTTAGCTTTACAAGTTGAGCTTCTATAGTGACAA